>JAZHYW010049529.1:0-224777 GCA_037355805.1 Ixodes ricinus | reverse complement strand
GGTGATAAAAACAAAGTGTCGCATTGAAGTCTCATCGGGCAGTACACCCGACATACGCAACGAAAGCCGAAGTCTGTTTACAGCGGTATCATTAAGAAAATAACAAGAGTGGCTCCATCTCCCGGAGGAGAACAGAAGATATGGGGCTTCAGCCTACGTATCGAACAAGCGCTACAAGGTCTTCCAGACGACCAGTCCTGTCCATGCATTACGCCCTCCCCACCTCCCTCTCCTCCTGCCCCATCTTGACCTCCCTGTGCGCTTCGGTGCGTCCAAATCCTCTTTGTGGCCATTCCGTCCGTGCCCGCTCGTCTCCGACTGGACGCTGATGCCACGCGAGCCGCCGGCACCAATCCGGATGCCTCTAAGACCACCCGTGACCGAGGTCTCCCTGAGGGCTGACCGCTCGTCAAGAGGATGATGCGATACGTTAGGCCCACGGGCTGGGTACGTCTATGACCCGGAGCTTCGGCCTGCGGTCCGACTGAAGGGTGAACGGATGTCTAAACTTCACGATGGACCGCACTGGAGGCTACAAGCTACCGGAACCAATTAAATGAAGTGTCCCTCGATTTTCGGGAGGGTCGCAGTCTCTTCACGCGCTATGCGCACAGCGCTGGGTTGGCTGGGATTCTCGTAGCGCCCGCAGTGGTTCATCGCGGGGTGAAACGGAGCACAGAAGCAGTCTGATTGACCGAGAGGGTGAGGGGGCGCAAAATGCAGAAGAGGGAAGAGATGGAAGCCCCATAAGCGTCTATGGTATTGTCCTTTTCGTTCTAAGAATATATAACCACGCGCAGGGCTTGCTTCTGCGAGGCTTCTTTGCCTTTGTCTTGGGACCAGGGCAGGAAGGGCGCCGTCGCGAACGCGATTGGGTGGACGGGAACCCGGACGGATGGCTCTAATCCCGCAGAAACCTAAGGGTTCGCTGCGGTCCTGATCATCTCTGCAGTTCCATTCACTGGCTGACAGCGCAGTGGAAGCAACGCTCTCGTTGGACGAATCATGCTAATATCTTTCGCCAGTTCCCCGTATCCACGTGTGGAGAGCGGGGGTCAGGTGGATGAAAGGAAGGCGGCTGATTGGTCCGGCAAGCGTGTATAGCCGCTACCGCAATGTCAGCAAAGGGGATAAACGGAGGTCTGTCTCTCCCCGTCAGCACGTTTGTCTTCCTGTCTGTGTGTTTGGCCGCGTCCGTGTGTGCCCTTCCGTCGGCCGGACCTTTTGTCTTTGATCGCCCTCTGTTGGGACTGCCTTTTCTTTGTCTTTGCTCTAATCCTTGTTCTTGTTGTACGCTTTCTCATGATTGCGGGGACCGAGCGACATCGATTATACTTCGGTATAGAGGACGCGTATGTTTGCCGATGATCCTGCTGAGCGCTGAAATGTGACAATATCTTACTTTGTCTTTTAAGATGAGTCTATCCTCGATGTTTTGCCGTTGGCTAAGGTACGCTTTAGAATAGTAAAGGGGTCATTTTCGTCCACGTTTATCATCTCATCCAGGGGAATTATGTGATTTTATGTATATATATATATATATATATATATATATATATATATATATATATATATATATATATATATATATATACAGGGTGTTTTTTAAGCTTAACAGAATTTAAAAAAATGCCATGAAAGCTAAAATAATGCGGTCTGCGCAGGTGAGTTATACGGCCAGGGGGACATAGTATAGTGAGCTAATCGTAACGATAAGTTGGCTAATTAGTTAAAATTCGTTAATTAACTTTTTAATTATTGAATATAGACATATCGTTTTACCTAGAAACTTCCTCAGCGTCGTCCAAAACCCCTAAATCAGTAATTTTAAGAAACACTTTGAGCGCGTGAGAAGCGTAGGTGTGCACTAAAATTACCACTCGTGGAGCAGGTACAAGGCTAGCCGTTTCGGTAAGGTGCCCGCGCAATTTTTCCGCCTCTTATCTAGCCCCAGCCTTGTACCTGCTCCACGAGTGGTAACTTTAATGCGCTACAACATTTTTCACGCGCTCAAAGTCTTTCTGAAAATGACTGATTTAGTGGTTTTCGATGACGCTGAGCAAGTTTCTAATTGGAACTATATGTCTATTTTCATTAATTAAAAATTTAATTAACGAATTTGATCTAATTGTCCAACTGATCGTTACGATTAGCTCACTATACTATGTCCCCCTGGCCGTATAACTCACCTGCGCAGACCGCATAATTCGAGCTTTCATGGTTCAAAAAAAAACAAAAAAACATTCTGTTATGTTAAAAAAAAAAAAAAAAAACCGTGTATATATCGTAAAAAGAACGTGAATGCTTGAAAACGCATTTATTAAACGACGTTCCGAGGGGGACCGCTTTTCTTCAGAGTGGGACATCCCCCCTGAAGAAAAGCCATCCCCACTTGAAACATTGGTGAATTAAATGCCCTTCCCGGAACTATATATATATACATATATATATATATATATATATATATATATATATATATATATATATATATATATATATATATAATAATATATATATATATATATATATATATATATATATATATATATATATATATATATATAGTGTGTGTGTGTGTGTGTGTGTGTGTACTTAATTTTTGAAACCAAAAACACGCGTCGTTTAGCAGGTATATCGCACAAAAACATAGACACACGCCAAGCACGCTTTATCGGATTGCGACTGAGTGCCAGCAGGCGATTCACCAGACGTTTTATCTTACTTTTTTTTTTGTTATATTGAGCAACTACAGGTTTCTTTTTTAAAACATATTTTAGATTTCCTGCTTCGACCCTGCAGCTACACTGAGAAGTTTTCGGTTAGAAACAAACAGCTATACTAACCTGGGGACGAATCCCGATCATTTTATTTTCGCTCCTCGACCAATCAGAATCCGGCATTAGCCGATCACAATTCCGAAGAACCAATCACGGAAGCGTGAAGCATCCGAGCCACACCCCGCGCCTCTTCAACTGTCTGCGACTACAGGTTGCTCGAAGAATTAAAAAAAAAAGGCTAGATCTCGATTTATATTTTATCCTTATAATAATTGCAGTGAACGGGTTTTCGAGTTCGTCTTTTTCACGGCGATAACTTAACCTGCGCTTCCTAAAGCTAATAATAATAATAATAAAGTTTCTGCTACGCGCGATTTAATTCCCCATTAAAGCGGGATTAAACATTCACGCGGCGCAGTTTGTGGGAGAATATTCCGGCGATCGGATAACATAAACGCTCGTCAAACAATCGAAAAAAAAAAATCAGCCTTGGATTTTTTTTTCTTATTTGAACGCTATAGAATATGAGCCTCCCATAATGAGCGAGGAACAAATGTTTAATCGCGTTTTCAATATAGAATTGGGCCGCGGATAAAGGTAAAGCGCCGTTCACACTCTTGCGACCGAGTAAGACCGAGAGAAACCAGGCCGGTTTTTAAGCCTCTTGCGACTTCTTAGGACCGGATGCGCTGCAGCGGAGCTGGTCCGAGATCGCAAGAGGCTTAAAAACCGGTCTGGTCTCTCTCGGTCTTACTCGGTCGCAAGAGTGTGAACGGGCCTTTATTTCTTTTAGGACGTTTTGTTTTCTTCGCTCATCGTGATTAGTTCCAGTAACTCCGATAATGATATATCTGATACTCCGCTGGCGTCTCTGCGCAGGCGTCGTGTTGTTATTGGATATCATTATCGGAACGCGAAAAATTGTCTACTACTCCTTCCCATCAGAGAGTTTTAGATACTCCATACTTTTTCGGCGCCCTTACAGAAGATGCATGGTGTCGTTATCAGGTATGTCGTCATTGGAGTACGAAAACAGTCTACTAATACTAATTAATAATAATAAAGGGAGTTTTAGTAGATCATTGGGACACATTCGATAACGATAGATCCGATACACTGCCGCGCGTTTTTTCGCGCGCATTGTATCATCAGAGAGTTTTAGTAGATCGTTCCGATGACTCCGATAACGATATCCCCATACTCCGACGCCGCCTCTGCGCAATCATCATATCGTTATCGGGTCTAGTTATCGGGGGTATCGGAGCTATCGGAACGATCTACTAAAACTCTCTATTATCGAATATCGTTATCGGGGGCGCAAAAAACGATCTAGAAAAAGCTCCCTAATGGCGCTGCGGTGTGCGCGTCCGAACGTGCAGCGCACGTGTCTCTCACGCAGACTTCTACGCGGTACTCATTACGAGTGATCAAATTACTTGTAATCGTTTACTTTTTTGGAGTAATTTTGTATTTATTTGAATACATTTGTTAGGAAATAATCGCGAGAGTGATATGAGAAATATTTGGGATGCTCAAATTACTTGTAAGAGTAACTATTTTCCCCATTTCTTTATAATGGTGCCCTTTAACGTTTTCTACCAAGGAATCCTGAAATTTTCTACCCAGGATGGTTTACCAAAAAGTAGTGCATTAGGGAGATACACAGTTTATATTTCGGTGATTGTAATCGAATGATGGCCAGTATGAAATGGCCCGTCTTTTAACCGGCAGAAAATCTGTCGGTTTTGAGATCGTAAGTAATTGGTGAAGTAACGGTTACTCTTTCACGTAACGGCAGATTAATTTTCTTCCGGAGTAATCCAGGAATTTAATTGCATAATTTTAACCGAGAGCAATTGTAATTTTAATCGATTACTTTTTTTCGAGTAACCTGTACGATGCATCTGTCACGTGAATGTGCACGTGGTTCAAAACCTCATCGGTCAATACTCGGCGACAACTTTTCTTGGCAATGCAGTGGAGAGGAGGAGAGCCCGCGCACAGCTTTATTCAGCGCTCAAAATGGGAGAGGGAACGCGTGCCCGTACCCTCCACTGCATTGCCAAGAAAAAGTTGTCGCCAAGTAAAGCCCCTTTTCTTTTCTTTTTTTTTTACCATCCGTTACTTTTTTTTTTAACTTACCATTTGTTAATTCTCGGTACTTATCGTGTGTTCTGGTTTACAAACTTCCTGAGCTCCTGAACAAAAGGTGTGCATACATGCGGCAGTATAGCGTGCTTCTTTGGATCAGACACCGCCTTGTCGCTGCCGCCAAAACAGGATGCAACGTTTAGTCCCCACTTTGCATTAAACAGAAAAACAAACAAACAAAAACACACACTTTATTTTGACATTATATCTTCATCCCATCTTTTTATTCATCACTATATTTGATGAACTCGCAAAGGCGCTGTTGAAGTGTCGAACATGGTTATCAGATCATCAGAATGCGAAAATGATCTCCTAAAACTCCCTGTTGCGCTCCGATAACGATACCCTAGAACGCTAGGATGCGTACGCAAAGGCTCATGTAAAGTAGCGAGTATCAAACTACAAAAATGCAAGCAAAAAAAAACATACCCGTTAACGGTACTAAGCACGAGCAAAGGTGCCGAGGGAGTATCGGGAATCCTTGTCGGAGCGAAAACACGCTGTTTGTATTCTGGGAACTAACACGCCACATTGAAGAAAGAAAGTCGTTTCATGGCAACCTACAATTCTTCATTTTCGTACTATATATCGACCTGTCAATGAGGTTTGGTCGGACACGTATACGTCATCTTATGCGGACTTCTCGCAGCTCTGCGACGGTTCGTTGCCACAAAAATCGGACCTAATGTCGAGCTCCAACGTTTGAATGGCCTGCCGACCCCTGACGCAGTGCTTGTGGTCGTTCGGTGACATATGACCTTCCCGGAGTTGCCCCTTTTGGCCACCAGCCGCGCTGACTAGCAGCCGATCGAGGCGCCTTCACTTTGGGTAGGGCTTCCAATAGCTGGCAACAATTATTTCTAAGCACCAGGACATGTGAAGCAACGTTACGGTAGAGCGTAGTGTATTGAGGGGCTGTAGTTTGAACCAAAAGAAGTATCACTAAAGTTTTTATATACAAAACGCACTTCGCACTTCTTATGCGTAAGCGACAGTATGGAGTTTTTGAATAGAGGTCGCTTTAGATCCCCCGAGCAGCTTGGGGCATCACATAGAGGATGCACAGAAGGTCTGCGCCTGCGCTGTGCGGCGCTTCAAGCTGCTTCCAAAGCGTTGGTGCCCCCTATTCTAAAGCATTCTTTTATTCGCGGCGCCGACTCCAGGGAAAGAACAGAGTTTTCATACGCCTTTCCAGAGCTTATCATCCGGGTGTAAAATGCAAAGCCACTGCAGGCCGAGTACGCATGCCCGGCGTTTGAGATTTCTCTGAAGAGAGCTACGTCGCGTCCTCAGAACGCTTTCCACAACTCAGTAGGCAATGACGGCAGCATGCAGAAGTGGATTATTGGAATGGTCTAGGCAGGCACGTAGCCAGGATTTTGTTTCGGGGGGGGGGGGGGGAGGGAAGGGGGGGGGGGGCAGCCCATGACAAAATGCTGTATGAGGGGTAGAGGGGAGAGGAGGTCCCAAATTGGAAGATTTGGGGGGGGAGGCGGGCCCCATGCCCCCCACCCCCTGGCTACGTGCCTGGGTCTAGGGCAACGAAATGAACTGGAAGACGTCAGATCTTCCCGGACATTCTGCTTTACCTGGCTTGTTGACTCTGGTCACTAGAAATGGTTGCAAAGCGAGGGAAATCTGACTCACCGTGAGCACATATTGCTGCGTCGTAGCTTATTAGGAGTTGCAAGGGGTTCAACGTTTCTTCTTCGTGGATCGAAGGCCAGTGATGAATAGCCGAGTTCCGAAACGAAAACAACACATTGTCTACTCTCGTGAAGATCTTGCCATCGACGTTTCCAAGTTTTCATAAAGCACGGTAGCACGCACATACACACCACACACACACGAAGGCAAATACGTCCAGCTCTTGGAATTTAAACCTTCACAAAAAGTTTCGTTTGCAAAAAAGGCAAACACAAAAACGCTCACCCTCATACGTTCAGATGTTGCGATTCCTGGTCTAACGAGGACGGAGATCGAACACGATGATTGGAACTACGCAGCCTGGTTCCCTTCGACGTCCACAGCCCGGTAGGAGGAGATATCGAACCGACGGTACGCCAACCCTACCGCGGTCTTTCTCACGCATTCCAGAAAATAGTCCGACCTCTCGTAGGGTGATACTTTAGCAGTCAATAGGTACTAACAGCACATGATCGATAACTGATTGAATCGAACTCATAGATCTATCCTTTCACTAGAATCATTGTTACTTTGCTAACTTTGGCTACATCTCTACGAAGTGGAGGAACATCAGGAGGAACTATTTCGAGCAGCGGCTACTTTCTTCGCGGATGTTTACAAGCGCCTGATCGAAATGACTGACCCTCGCTAAGTAGGGAAAGGGGAGGAGGTTCACTACCTCCACGAGAAGGGGAAGAAAGGCTAACGAGGCCTTGAAGCCCGAGAGCAGGCCGTGATGAGTAGGAGGTGCCCAGTCACGCCATCTTTCCGAAGCCAGGGAAGATCTCCAGCTGTCCTATCGTGGAGGTCCCTTTTCCAGAAGATACGAAACTGGCATGGCTTTCGGCGGGAGCTGCATTCCCCCGGCTATCTGGAACGAGGCTCGCCGCAGGTCTTCGGCTGGGGCGGCCCTCATTCGCGACCTCTTTGAGACCTCGAGTGCCAGCGAGACCAGGAGTCCTCCGCAAGTCCGCAAACACGTCAAGCCGCGCTGGTCCCTGCCGTCCGAAGATAGGGGTCACCTCGAAACCTCAGGTGCGGTGTTTGTGTTCTTTGCGCCCGCCGTGCACATAATGTGCTTTCACTCGTTGTCTGCCTGGAACGCCAATCTTGGTGAATGATGATGTAGAATGTACATACCTTGTTGAAGTTCGCCATCGGCAAGAGCTCCGGAGCAACGAACTCATTTCCGGTGAACAGTGGACACCATTTCAATAGATCATAAACGATTTCACTGTTTGCGATGACGACAATAACCTAGCTGTTCATCCTTACCACTTCGGTAAAAGATGATAGCACACGCGCAAAGAGATATAATTTTGAACCCCGAAAAATCGAGAAACGAGAGGGACATAATTAAATGAACTTCCAAGAGATTCGTGTTAGCATGTCCCTCTGTTTCCACACTCTCCACGGTTAAAAATGTCACTTCTTAACCAGCTCGCCTGCACTCCTGCATTAACGACATATCAATACCCGTATTTACACCAAGAACCGCACAGTAAAAAAGTCGATCTCCTTGAGGAACGTTACGAATTTCCCCCATCATGTGGTTAATTAAGATATACGAAGGTATCTCTTGGATTAGCTTTATGTTATGTTATAAAGACGTATTCACATTTCCAACGCTAAAAGCATCGTTTTTTCCTTCGAAAACCAAACGTTGTAATAACTACTTCGATAGTGCATGATTAATGCGCCAAACTTCCTTTTTTACTGAAGTGACACCGAGTACAGGAAAACAGCTGCCAGAAGTTTTTTCGCCCCAACCCACGCCATCTTTTGATGCAAATACCATCAAACTCAATGTCAAGTTCATAACCTATGTAGTATTTACTATCCAGCAACACGATGTATGTGTGTATGAAGTTGCACTTTTTGTGGCGGTGACTCCAGCTCATAATTGTTGTGATATAGAAGTTTTAAAGAGAAGAACCTTATTTCGGAAAGGGTCAGGTAAATTTCTGGCGATCACCTTTTGCAAGTTCATGCGATAGCCGATAGGTGCTGTGTATTTCTCATAGTACCGTAGGCAAATAATTATCTGTACGAAAATTCTTCACAGCCCCGAGTTTTGGACACTTGACGCAGTCACAGCTGCGTACAAAACGCCATGGCATTTCAAAATGTGCCAGAGGATACCCGCTACTTCGTGACTTCACACACAGTTCACGGCACTTTATGGCCGAAACGTGAAGCTGTGAAGAGCTTCTAAAAGGCCTTCATAGTACCGGCAAATCGGATCACGATCCCGACTTTGCTGGCGATCCCCGACACGCGCTTAGCACCGATTATACTCTCCTGCTACCGAAGCGAGAGCGTTCAACACATCTCAACTGCTGGCTTCTAACGCAAGATATCTGCGCAATATTTTGAAAGTTTTATAATTTTGGAGCTTAGTTTGGCGTTTTATTGTTAAATGCTCGGTATATCTTAGGCATGAATATTCGGTACGTTTCTGGAGGACAATTTGATTTTTTAAAGATTGGGTTGGTCTATCAGGTTGCTATGGTAACAGCTGATTCGGCTCCAACGAAGCGGGTAAAAACCGGTTTCGTTGGAGCCGACGCAGCTGTTGCCATAGCAACCCTGGCACTCGATCCGACTCAACGTTGCGCCGATTGCGTTGCGCTGCACTGGGTCGTGCAGCACAGCGCCTCGCCATTGGCTCGTCGTAAGGGTCGCCATAGCAACAGCTCGACGCAACCAGTCTTAACGCAGTCGAACGAACGTGAACGAGCCTTTAACCTGTTACTGTCTATAGAGATCCTATTGACAAGAGGGTCCATCTCAAACTACGGAGAGCGTTTGCAATTCAACGGCGGACGTGCCCTGCGGAGATTGGTCGCGATTGCGCATGCGCGGCGTTTTCGGGTGGCCAGGAAAAGCAGGGGAAAGGCGGAGGGGTTTGCAGACGATCGACGATTTCTGGCACTCTCTCGCAGCTCGTAGTGCAAACGCGGCCCCAAAACCACGTGACCACGAACGAGCAGTTGGAAACTCCCTGTAATACAGACAGTGCTCACTCGGTCATACCCGTAATACAGACAGTGCTCACTCGGTCATACTCGTAATACAGACAGTGCCCACTCGGTCATAGTCAAGCGCAACTGTGCGAGGCAGCCTTATAAAGGCGGCTACCAGCCGTTAAGTTGCGAGCACTTCATTAGACGCTTAAGCCTTCGCTCCTCCTGCCCACCTCCCTTTCTTTACCGCCGTTCATCACCTGGCAAACGGTCATCACCACAAACGGCAGAGTTGGTGGAGCTGGGGTGTTATCGCGCTGCAGCCCATGTTTCATTTACCGAGGCAATATCCACCGACCCTGAGCTCATTAGTTTTAACGGGGCCCCAGACTACCTTCCCTCGAACACCGGCTTAAGCAACAGGTGTTTCGGGACTCGAGCGTTTTTTTATAAACAATAACGATAATTTTTTTCTAAAGCCGGTTGTTTAGGATTTTTTTTTTTTTTGCGCGGTCGTTTATTCTGATCGTTTGAGCGACTCGCTGATTGAATGACGATTGACCGTTGAATATTTTACAATATACCGACTGTGTTCTGGGCAGTCACTGAATGATTTAGGGCAGTGGTTTTCAAATTGGGGTCCGCGGGTCTTTCGCGGTCCGCGAAGGCATTCTAGGGGTCCGCGAAGCTCTGCCTCATCAGTCTGGCCCGGCAATAAAAGTTGTCGTCTCTCAGATTGAGAAGAAACGTTCCAATTTTCGGGTGAGTTTTCTCATGTAGATGTCAGTAAGAGATGTTTACATCACACTAGCCCTTTGTTATATCCATTTATTAAATCGCTATCATAATTAACCTATAACTTTTCCTTCCCCTCACCGCGAATGGGTCCTCCATTATCTCTACCGATCCACAAGAGTTCCGCGAAACATCCATGGTTGAGAACCACTGATTTAGGGAAACTGTAAACCTTCTCTTATTTTTCTTTTTTTTTGCTTTTATTTCGTGCGCATTTTATACTTGGCCCGTTGTGATATGATAAATTAATTTCACGCTTGTACACGTTTGAAGCTTGAAAACGCCATCCTCTGCGGATTGCAGAAATTCACTGCTCATCACTAAGTGGCATCAGTTCGCTTGGATCAAGAGTTGGGGACGGATCTTGAAAACTCTGGCATTCTTTTATAGAGGGTATTGACTAAAGTCACTGTAACCTGAGAAAGTAGCGCCTGATCCGCGGCTAAACAATTGTCAAACACTCCTCGATAAATGCCCGCTTTATTGACTCACACCGATAGCTATATCCTACATAAGTCATCAGGTAACGTTCTCTGTCGCTCTCAAAATGTGTCGCGTCTCGTCATGATTAATCATCTATAGAAGCATCTATTTTTTCATTTTCCGCGGCCTGTGGATAGCCCGCTCGATGTATAATTGTAACTTTTAAACGTGTATGGGGTGCTTTCACATGACGTCGATTCTCCATCTTGTTGTTACATGTACTGCAGCGCGACGACACTTGTATGTTTGTTTGCGCTACACATTTTACGGTGTCTAACGAATACATGGAAGATGTACGCCCTGTGTACGCGCCATAGAGGCTTGTGACAACAAAATGGTGGACAATATGACGTCCGTGGAAGCGCCCTATACGCGGAGGGCAGGTTTGTCTGCTTCTTGCACGAAGGTGAGGATGGTGTCAGAACGCCGCGCTCTTATTGGCTGAGGGCAAAACAATAGTGGGTAGACCTTAAGGCATCTAGCACTGAGGTCTACCCGCCGTCCTTTCAATCAGAGCCAATCAGAGATCGATCGTTCTCGACGATCACTGCAACTCCTGATCAAGAGGCAGACGACTTGCTCTCCTGCCGTATAGTCCGCGGACTATATTGTCCGGAAAGTGCGGTGCAAGTTCCAGCCGCACGCTGACGTTGCACTCGACGTCCAGTTTGTGCTCTGCGCTGGCCTCCGCTGGATGACGTAGAAGAGCGGCCTTGTTATCATGGAGGTCTGGGCTTTCAACCAGTGCATGCGACTGGGCTAGCTGGTTGTGATTTGTATGCTTTGATCGGACTGCGCTGCGTAGGATTGGGAATCCTTCGCTCTGCAGTTCGATCAAAGTTTTGCCCTGTGAATTAAAACGTCTTCCTATGCATACGACATGTCGTGCGGGATGGTGGACGTTAAGACATTTTAGTCTGAGTTCAGCTTCTGGTACGCGCTTTTTTTTCGCATATCTTTTCGCGTCTTTAAATTTTACAACACACACACACACGCGCGCAGAGCACGCGCACGTGCATTTACGCACACACAGACACACATATACACAAACGCGCACATACACGCGCACGTACGCGCACACGCGACACACAAGCATGCACGCACGCACGCGTGAACATAAACACACACATGCACACACACCCAGCACGCACACGCACACACATGCATACGCAACGAACACATACGCGCGCACACACACACACGCACACACAGATCTAGAGCACAGAGAGAGGAATGGAACCTGCTACAGTCACAAGTTGCGTATTGTATAGTGTGTCGATGTTTACTCGCACGACGAACTTCGAGGAGAGAGTGCGACTGCGGTCCTCCTCTCCTTTCATTTGGTGCCTGCGGCCAGTGCGGGGTTACCGAGCTTTGGCCATCGAACCGTGGGTTGGGCCGCTCGATTCACCGGACGATCATCCCTCCGGCCTCGCTTCCTCTCCCTCTCTCCCCATTCTCTCCCGCATTTCTAATGCGTGCTGTGTCTCTGCCGCGTTCGATTCGTGCACCCCAACAACCCCCGAGTAAAAAACGAGCAAACAAACAAGCAAGCACATTCCGTTTAACATCGGCGTGTTTAGCAAGCCGATCGCGGAAGGGACGGTTCCGCAATGCTGCGAGGTGATGCCGCGACACTTTGGGGCGACCCCGTTTGAGATTAATATCCCTGCTACTTCGCTTCACACTAGAGAGTTTTCGTATTTCGGGTATAGGAGCAAACGCAAGCGGCGCTATGCGCGCCCGCGTCAACGTTCCGGGCTCCACACTGCGTACGCGTCGTCGCTCATTCTCCGTGCAGTCCAAGGCGCAATTTGGAACACGCAACGCTAGCGCAAACCCTACAGTGTTTGCGTTCACTCGTATGCGCAATGCCAAGACTCTACCATGGGTGAGTTTTCGCAGATGGTTTTTGTCGTCCCGCAACGCTTTCCGCAACCCGCTACGATACCCGGAACTGTACAATCAAGTCCATCGGCGCGCAGGCGCAGTAGCAGCTTCTTCGTTGCGGAGGGCTTAGCGGAGCGGGAAACTCGGTCTACGAAAACTCCCTATTAGGGGAGCTTAGGAACCGTTCTTGCACATCCGATACGGTAGCGATGGGCCCTCCGGTACGCACTGCGCATGCGCTATCACACAGAATACTTGCATAGGCACAGTTTGTACCGGAGCGCCCATCGGACCGTATCAGATATGCAAAAACGGTTCCCTTAAACTCCCTAGCGGGGTGGTTTTAGAGAACCGTGCTTGCGCATCCGAGACGGTACGATAGGCCTCCGATACGAACTGCGCCTATGCAAGTATTCTGTGGTGGCGCATGCGCAGTGTCGTACCGGAGGGCCCATCGTACCGTATCGGATGTGCAAGAACGGTTCCCTTAAACTCCCTAGTGGGGAGTTTTAGGGAACCGTGCCTGCGCATCCGAGACGGTACGATAGGCCTCCGATACGAACTGCGCCTATGCAAGTATTCTGTGGTGGCGCATGCGCAGTGCGTACCGGAGGGCCCATCGGACCGTATCAGATATGCAAAAACGGTTCCCTTAAACTCCCTAGTGGGGAGTTTTAGAGAACCGCGTTCTGCGCATCCGAGACGGTACGATAGGCCTCCGATACGAACTGCGCCTATGCAAGTATTCTGTGGTGGCGCATGCGCAGTGCGTACCGGAGGGCCCATCGTACCTTATCGGACGTGCAAGAACGGTTCCCTAAAACTCCCTATTAAGACCGACCGGAGTTCGAGCGTCCAACCACGAACCGACGGTGAAAATCAAGCAGCCCCAAAGTGCATTGTCACTGCGCTCGTCGTCTTTGTGGGTTTGCTATCTCCGCCTAAACCGATTACGCACACCGAATGTATCGCGCACCCCGCGCTTTTTCTGCCCGTGGTTGGTTTAGGTGCTAATAGCAAACGCATAAAAGACGACGATCGACGTGACGGTGCAACTTTCGGCGCTTGCTGATTGGCTCTATCGGCTTTAAGTTTCCAACTCGGCTGGTGAGGTAATAGCAACAGCCATACGCTGTAGTTATACCTCGTTACACGGGAACACTTAACTGCAGTTACGCTAAGCCACAGTTAACGCAAACAATACTTGCGGACAACCTTCTATGGCTATGCAGTCAAAGCTACGGGGGGGCACGTGCGCTTGAGCATCTTGAGCACCCATGAAAGCTGTGCACGCGCACTCTTCGCTGCTTCTGCAATAGCTATCCGAGCGTAGAGTGGCGGTGACTGTGGTGATGTGTAACAGCAGTTAAAGGTGAGTTAACCGCGGTTAAGGGTGCCCATGTAACACTGGTATAAGAAAACCTCCGTGAGATCAGTTTCCCGTAGAACACACGAGACAACCGATTACGGCTAACTGTAGAAGCACCCAAGTTAGTGACGAAGCTCGTGAATACGATCAAACCGAAACGGTGGAATGCGCGCGGGAACTTTCAGCATGACGTTTGACTCGCTTATTGTCCCTACATGCGCACGTCACTTTTTTCCTTCTTCTTTAGATCTATTTGTATGTTCACTTTTGTCATTCACTGGGATCCTTGTACTGTTGGCCTTCATTGGCCGTCACCGTGTTGTGCAAAAAAATTTAACTCACATACTTTTTTTTTTTTTTAAAGAAGGTACAGAAATATTTGAAGCTCAAACAGCAGGAGCGGCAAAAGGCGAGATCAACCGCAAGTGTGTGAGGCAAGAACACGAACCATATTCGCGTTGTCTTCACTCTGGCGAGCACTCAGCAAACATCGCTTGCAGGCGTGAATTGTTGCCAACCTTCTTGCTCCTATAACAATGTTCGTCAAGTGGTTATACTTGCCAATCTTGCTAGAACGTAGAGGAAACCGCCTGGAACGGAGTAGCAGCTGTTCCGAAGATTCCTGGGTATCCTCAGCAAGAGCTGTACACTTCGGAAAATTGTGGCCATTGAGCCAAAGCTGTTTTACGTCGCAGAGGAGTACGGGGTATTGGTACGCCTGTACGGGATAAGCCGTATAGGGCTTCAACAGAAAAAAAAATGACAACATCCCGAGCTACAAGAGAACGCGAGAATATCAAGACAAGAGTAACAAGGAGACGAAAACAAGAATACAGAAGTAAGTAATCTAAAAATGCAACAACAACAGGAAAAACATTTGCAACAACGCAACAAAAAGAAAAAACAAGCAAAAAAAAAAAAAGGGAGCAGTTCTTTGCGAATATTGCATGTAGTGGAACGTCCGTTCAAGCCTGGTGCATTAGGGACGCCGAAAATTCGGTCGCATTGGTAAGTCCTTGTCTCATAAATAATAATAATGCGGTTATCCTTCTCGAGGAGCGAGACACGGGGACAAAAACGCTGTTCGGGCTACTTGACGAAGTGCCTTTGGCACGCGACAACAGGCGACAGTCAGAACACGGAAAAGAAGCTATACAATTCACACCCATTCGATCATTTATAGAATCATCAATTTATTTTAGAAGCAATTTCATCAGGAAGAACGAACACTCTCAAAAATTTCATAGGCGGCTATTAAACGAGGCTATATGCTAATGGTATACAGTTAATATTCACGATATCGATTTGTTTAAAACGGACCGCTGTATTGTACTCGCGTAAAACGAATTGTTCCGGAGGAGTTGGAAGATATCGCGAGCGATTAGTCGAATTTTGTACCACGTTCTTTATGCGAGCGGGGGACCGACCGTTTCAGTGCGCGTTTGAGATTTTACGCGAAGCGTAACATATGGGGACAACACCACACTTGGGACGTGTATGCCAACGCCGCCGCGAGTCCGTCCGCAGCCGAGAATGTACAAACAGAGAAGCGAGAGATGAGCGCGACGCTTTGCTGTTCAGCTCCTTCGGAGGCTGACGCTCTGGAGTGAGCGAACGCGTCAGTGCTCCTGACCCTGGCAGCAGCAGCAGCGGCAGCAGCCGCGTTGCAGCCAGCCGCGATACAGATCGAAAGTTGGAAGGGCGAACAGATCGATCCTCAGCCGTTGCAGCCACGCTCGATCCGAGCAGTGGGCGCGGCCCGTGGAAGAGTAACAGTGCCCCCGCGCTGCTGCGGTCAGGAAAAAACATCTCCACACGGCGGTTTAGCGGCGGCAACGCATTCACCAAATTGCTCGTCCGCAGTGCGCTTGGTCTGGTGACACATAGGCTGGTTGCGCTTCGATGAGGTCGGTTGTTGGGTGGGGACATTTTGTGCGCGAGTCCCACCAACGCGACGGACACTGATGGATGTCCGCCGACAGAGAAACAACAACAACGACAAAAACGAAACGTTATTTTGTGTCCATTGTATGATCGGTATTTAAGTATCGTCAACTGCGGGATCGCGAGGCATGATGACTGAATCTGATTCCTTCAACTTCGTCAAGTTTTCCGAAGAGACCGAAAGAAAGGTGTCCGCTTTTCTCCTCGAAATTACGCGGCGACAAAAAAGCTCCTTGGTGGGTGACGGCGCGTTCGAGTGTATACTGTGTCCTACAAGTGCCAGTAAGCTTGTGTAAAGGTAGAAACATTCTTACCCAATATTTTACACGGCTTGTTCATTGCTTGAGTCCCACCGTGCGCGACGGACACTGATAAATGCCGCTCCAATAAAAAAGTGAATTCTTTTTTTGTGGCAAAACGGTGCAGGTGGCGTAAAAAGATAGTTGCCAACAGATATCCTTTCGCAATCGTGCTGACGGCGCATTATGGCGCGACACACGCGGCAGATTTAAATGACGTACAGCAGCAAAGCATGGATGAACGCAACCGAACTAATATCAAACTCGGGTAATAGATTCAAACACTCACACCTACATGGATTCCAGAGACGACGGATTGTAACGGCCTTATTTTGCGTATTCGTAACTTTCGCGGCCTATAGGGGGAGCACTAGTTTCTATCAAAATGGCCGCCATCTGGATGATCGTCGTATAGAACAGCAAGCATTTACGAGGTTGGACGTACAACGCGTAAGCAATTTACATTTTCGTGAAATACGAGCGTGATAGTGATAGGAGCCATTACCTCATACTTCCACGTCAGGAAGGTGTAAGCTAAGGACCTTCATCCTGAAGCCGGACAAATTTCACCGGGGTGACGTCACGGCGGGAACAGAATTTTTCCCCGACTCCGCCCCGGGCTTGCCCTGTGGAGGTTGTGACGGCGTTAGCTGTCGGCGCGCTCGTTTCTATTCAATTTTTTTTTGGTGCGTGTTTTCACGTAGGAGGTGTAAACCTTAATTTGTGGCTTTATTGAGGTACTGTGCCGGTAGCTGCAAGGCGAGACTACAACTAACATTTCAGGCCTCGGTTGACAGGGCAGGCGACGCATCAGAATCCGAGCTGGTATATGAAAATAAAGAAATGTTGCCTGCAGTTGCAGGAGCATCACTATAGATTTACATCTCACACAATAAATGCTGACTGATGGTCTGAATGAATTGGAGAAGGTTATGTATACTATACTCAGTTTTTTTTTAATCCCTGTTTTTAAACAAGATTGCCGAAGCAGAATAGCTACAGTGCTGCTCGAGCAACCGCTATGTTAAATACAGTGTGGGCCATGGAGAGAGAATTGCAAGCGAGACAGCCCATGTACAGGGGGCCAAGTAAAGAGAGAAGGAACATGTATTTATATACACATTGCTCGCCCTTTGACCTTTTCTGGATTCGGAGAAGGCATATAAATAAACTCCACTCTTCCAGGGGATCTGTCAACTTGTTTATATTATCCCTCAAGTAATGTACAACAAAACGTAAGCGAAGGTGACTAGCCCGTTATTATATCCCTAGGCTCTAAGAACTGAGATGTTGGCGAAATCAAATTGGTCCATGAAGCTAAAATACCAGAAGCTTTTCTCACGCAAACTGTCACCCTTCAAGCAGGTTCCACATTTTCTTCTACTTAGTGCAGCACCTACCTACTGGACAACCGTCTCGAATGCTTGCTGTTCCTCTCCTGTTTTCCCACCGCAGCAGGGTCCAGCTGTAGGGAGTTTGGAAGCTGGGAGGGAAGCTTTTGGGGGCTGCAGCAGTGCCTCTTTTGACTAAAAATGACAACTCACTGGGCGGATTGTCATTTTCGAGTGCCCAGAGGATACGGAATAAAGAAAGAATGTCAGGAAAAGAGAAATGATTCCAAATTATAGTACTCTTGCTGTCGCCATGTTTTAAGAGCAGTTCATAGATCTCATACAGGCAACGGGGGGACAATTCGGTAGTTTTGTTTTGCTACCATACAAGCCAATTTCCAGTGAGTTGTGCATCTTCTAAAAATAAAACATTCCACTGCATACACGTATGAACTGCATCATTAATTCGCGAGGCAGCTACATTTATGTAAACCAATCCTGTTTTACGAGCACCTGCAGAGTGGCACGCGCAGAGTCGAGGTCGCGGAGCTAATTTGCCGACCGACCAAACGCCCTCGATATAAATGCCATTTCCAAAGGCCTGCAGGGCGGGATGTGATATTCTCCCTAAATCACTTGAACATGCCCAAGGAAACAGAATTCCAGCGTCTGAAACACTCACGTCGCCGCTTCACCGACGCCCTGCCGAGATTGCCTGTGTCGTGTGGACGGACGGGGAGGACTATCGGCGAAATTTCCTCCGCCGATAGCTTTCGGGATTTGTGGCCCAATTATAAAGGTAAAAGGGACAAGGAGGCTTAGCAAAATGTACGGAAGCACGTCAATGCCTCGGCTGTAACCCAGCGTTTTGTGCGCCTGGTAAACGAGGTCCTGCTCCTCCAGAAGTGCTTGCGGCACACAACGCCAAGCCAGGAAACCGTGCAGGAAGCGAGCCGGACGCGAGATCCTGCGGAGCGGAGTCCTCTTCCCTGACGTCACGGTGCACCTCACCCAGTAGTCAGGGCGCGGCGACCCGCAGCGGCAGCTTGTGTTCGCTCTCGGGGCTAATAGAGGAACAAGATTCTCGCACCGTGGTGCCACGCTTCGCGGTATCACTAATCCAAGATGTTTTGCAAACGCTGGAGTTTTGCCCAGCATTGATGTTTTTTGTATAAGTTTGCCGCTCTTTTAAGCGCGTGTACGGGGATTTTCAAACGTGTATTTAGGTTTCAAGCTTACATATTAATTTTAAGCGCGTATATTTGGGAGTGTGAATATAGGTTTTCACCGTGATTTTTTGTTTTACCACAAAAACTAACGTCTGGCTGTTCACGTTCAAATATAGACATTGAATTAAATCGAAGCCCGAAAGTTGCGAATAAACTCAACCACATCGATATATCTTCCCATTATAATAGCTTATAGCTAACGATTGTTGCGCTTCTGCCAGCCAGCTTGCCGGCGGGTAAAGTAATAACCAGTCATGTCCGCGGATAGACGTCGTCGTAACCCGTGCGGTGTAAATATCCGTACAAGTTATCTGAACTTGGATTCGACGCGGATAGCAGCGGTGTTTAGCGGCAACAAGGCGTCCACTATGAAAGAGCGCCGGAAGCGCAGGGCATGGCGGATCCGACCATCTCATTATCGCACTTCAGCCAATGAGAATCCGGCGTTGGCCCAAAAGAACGCCGAGTAGCCAATGAGGAAACAAGAAGCGTGAACATCAAAAGCCACCCCCCCGCCCCCTTCCCCCACCCACTCCCCAAGCTGCCAGCGCCGATGCTAATACTAAAAGAAAACGGCCCACAATCCATGACTCTTTTTTTAAATTTTACATGAAATTATTGAGGAGCGCTTGCTACTTTAAAACATGATTCCAAAAATGATTAAAAAAGTTTCTAAACTTTTTCAGCTAAGAAAAAAAGAAAAACTCCAAGAAATACTTTATGTATTATATCTGATATATACATATATCTTATATATCTGATATTGGTACCTGATCAACTGTAAAAGCGGCGAAAGCTTTTTTTTTTTTGCCGTTGTTCGGGCATTGTGCAACAACAAATTTCTCGCAGCCTTTCAATCGTCAGGAGCCCCAAAACTCGTCAAACACAAAGTTGGAGCCGAAAGTAGCGGATCGCGAGGACGATCAGATCGGAAAACGTTTTAAAATGATTGGGGTCCCACCTCGACTGAGATCTTGATTTCGCCGATAGGACGTCGGCGAAAAGCGCCGAGTCATCGTCGGGATAGGCCAGTCGGTGCGCTCTGCCAACTTTGGCCCCAACTTTGTGCTTGACGAGTTTGGAGGCCCTAGGATGCACAGCCTGGAAGTTGGGAGGCCTGCCTAAAAGTGTCGCTTTCCTCCGAAAAGGTTTGTCGATGTCGGCCAGCCGTACACTCTAAGAAATGCCTGCGCGTCTACTTACCCGCAAAACACTCGAAGAGCCAATCTTTACGATCTACGAAATCAGCTTAGCGAATGATGAGGCGGAACATCTGTTTAGACCTCAAAATTAAGTCTGCGCTGTAGCATTACGCAATGCAAGCATGACGCTTTGCATTGCGTAGTGCCACAGCGCAGACTTCGTTTCGAGGTCTAAACGGATGCTCCTCCTCATCATTCGCTGAGCTGATTTCGTAGATCGCAGGGATTGGCTCTTTGAGTGTTTTGCGGTAAGTAGACGCGCAGGCATTTCTTAGAGTGTACCATCTGAGCGCCGGGAAGCCAAATTGCTCCATCTGGAGGAGTTTCTTGAGACACCAATCCATTTCTCCGCTAAATTTAGCGGGGGAAAATCGACGTCACGTGACATAACCCACGTGGCAAGACAACCATTCAGTTTCCCGGCTAAATTTAGCGGCAAAATATGCGTCACGCACCACACCAATTCCCTATTAATCATCGTAGGTCTTTAAAAATAAAGGTCGCTGCCCATTCTTTTTTTTTATAATCTAAGAGGTACACGTGGTGTAAACTTGAGACGGATTATTTTCGGATCATTAGTAGAACCAATTAGACTGTATAGAATTACTGAAATTGTTCCGGTTACAAACAACAAGAGCAACAACACAGGATTGAAGTAATTATCAAACACATAGTTAAGGACGTTTCTTACGGCTCAACCTACAAGAACATATAACTTAAAAAAAGAAAAGATGATTGCACTAGATACGCTATCATTCAAAAAATGTTATAAGCACGTGACCCTAATTAACCGCCGAATACACGAATCTCACTTCCATTGAGGCGCCCCTCCACTTCCTCGAGGAAGGCGCGAAGGCCGGCTATCCGTCCTCGCGATCGGCCAGTGCCGGCCCTCGTGCCCTCGCGCCTTCCTCGAGGAAGTGGCGCGGCGCCTCCACTGGAGCCATACGGCGAGCAAGTGTTCCAAAACGCGTCTTTGGCGCATTGGAACGCGAGGAGAGGCACGGGCCAATCAAAAGGCAGCATAAAGAAGGCGCGGGGAGCGCGCGATGACGAGGCAGCCAAGCGCGTATCGTCATTGGTCGAGGTCAGGGGGAGACAAAAGCACGTGACTCATTTAGGGGGTAAACAAACGCGCGGAGGTGCGCGTGGAGCAGGCGAGCTTGCAGGCCGTGTAAGAAAACAATTTTTAAATAAAAAGAAAGAGACCCGTGGCACACTGAAAGATTCATAATTAATACGCTAGACAAGAAAGACGGCACTACATGCCCTTGTTATTTAGCACTTTAGTAGAGTCTTTCTTTCATTCGTCATCCATTCGAGTTGTCAAAGAGGATGTACAGTGCGCTGCAATATGAAAGACCCACTCTGAGCGCGTGGCCGAGCGCTCCGAGTGTATCTTTCATATTGCAGCGCACTGTACGTGAATGGTGTCATATATGTTATCGCAATAATCATTATGTTACTTCGTAACAGTCATTCAATTTTATTAGGATTTATTTTGCTCCTATATTTTTTGCTTACGGTATCGTATAGTGGTGCATAGTGCTTTGTCGTCCGCCTGGTGCCCCATACAAACGTTTTTACTTTCGTGGGCCAGCTATTTTTTATATGTATTTTCATGTCAAATGAAATTCTTCTTCTATCTAATATTAATATTATTATTACTCAAATTTTGTTGCATTTAAGTTTTTTTTACTAATCTCCTCGTGCATCATTATCAAGGCATAAGCTGTTCATGAGTGTGTAAACTAAACAACTTAATGAATTAATAAATCACTACCGCGCTTTAATGACAGCGAAGCAGAAGTGTAACAAGGACTAAGCAGCAAATCGACAAACAAAATCAACGAAGAACTTCAGCACCGCGCAACCACTTGTCAGCGTAAAATGCCTGCAATAACAACGAGCCAGGCGTTACTTACGAATTCCACCAACGCGACTATTGAAAGAGCTGTACAACGCATGCGGCAGTGTAACGACTCCATTAAAAGCATAACGAATTGGGAGCAACCATGAGTTACAATAATACCCAATAATAGAAGCAGCGCAGCCGATTAAACAATTGCTCGGCAAAATCGAAACCGGAAAATAACATTCTAGAAAAAGCAAAAAACAACAACAACATAAAACAACAACCGGACAGCAACGGCCTTACAAATGCTTCCGCAACTGACCATCCAAGGAACAACCCGGCATTTTTGAGCAGATTCGAAAGCGCACACTGGAGTGCATAAATTTCCTCGAAAGAGTAAATTAATTACAAATACGATTATTTTTCTCAACAAGTACTTGGATTCTCAGCATTTGTAAGATTACAATCGTGCAAGAAGTAATGGGTTTATTTTAACAGTGTGCTTAAAACAACAAAGCAATATTACCTCGTTTTTTTTTCTTCTCATTTTGGGAGCCTGATTTTAAATACGCTTTCTTGACAATTTTTTTCCCACGATTAGATGCACCTTTATTTTACCGTCCATGGCCCGACGACTCGGCGGTATGCCCTGTACGTTAGCCAAGTTTCGTGCCTTAGCTTCACCCATCACATCAAATGTACGATAGACGGCCGAGTTTTTAGCACGGCATAATCTCTATGCTACGCAGGGTGTTTCTTTATAAGCTTAACAAACCTGTTAAAAAGAAAAAAAAGAAAGCCGTGAAACTTACACTAATGCGGTTTGTGAAGGTGAGTTATGTGGCCAAGGGAACGCAAACTAGGGGCTAATCGTCACGATAAGTCAAGTAATTAACTAAAATTTTTGAAGTAAGTGTTTAGTTTGTGAGAACAGACACATATGGTTCCAATAAGAAACTTGCTGAGCGTTATCGAAAACGAAGAAATAAATAATTTTCATAAATACTTTGAGCGCGTGGGAAGCGTAGTATAGTGCGCTAAATGTACCCCTCGTGCAGCAGGTAGAAGGCTGGGGCTGTGATAAGAGACGGAAAAAATGCGCGGGCTCATTGTCGCACCGGTGGCCTTTCTCCTGCTGCACCAGTGGTAACTTTAGCGCTCTACCGCGCTCCTCACGCGCTCTAAGTCTTTCAAAAATTATCGACTTAGTGGTTTTTGATGACTCTTAGCAGGTTTCTCATTCGAGCCATATGTATATTTTCACTAATTAAAAAGTTAATGAACAAATTTTACTTAATTAGCCGATTGATCGTTACGATTATCCCCCCATACTATGTACCCCTGGTAGTATAACTCACCTGCGCGAACCGCATAAATGTAGATTTCACGTTTTTTTTTCTTTAAACAAATTTGTTAAGCTGAAAAAAAAAAACGAGCATTACCCTGTATAATTTTGCTACATCACCAAAGCACGATCGGTGTTTTTATTACGACAATTTAAGATGAAAACGCTCTTACAAAGTGCACATAATTTCCGAAAGAATCGAGTGGCAGTTAAAGATATACATTTCTATATTACTATTTTTTTAGAAAGCGTTCTCGTGGCTTAGGCAATAATAAACTAATTAATGCAGATGCCACCATTTATAGACCTTGACATCTTAATAAACCTGGGGCGTGGCCAGTGCCAAACAAGTTGTTATCGATCCTGAGACAATGGGATTGCAGCATTAGCAGGAAGGGAAACCAAACAACGAATCACAACGCAAGAAGGTAAAACTCTTAAGAACTACAATGAAAACAAAATCGTGTAAACAAATAGACCCATAAATAAGATTTCTTTGATTTAATCAGATTGATATGATTTTAATCGGACCAATTTGATTTAAATCATTGTTGCTAGAAACTAATCACTCTTTAACACTGCATGCATTTTTTTAAAACATGGTCAGTTGATAGCTCAATCTGTTCTATCACTGATAACGACGCGGACGAAATATTTACCGTAAATTTAAAGTACATTTAAACTGGCAACTTTTTACTCACGCCACGTCGCCAACTGGAACAAAAACAGCTCAATTTATTGAGTTAGCCATAAAGCTTTATTTGCTTTTTTGTTCGCGGTTTAATTTGCTTGCAGTAAGACATTTATTTTTTTCTAGCTTTTGTTCCTTTCGCGTTGTGATTTGCTCGAAATAGGGCGTTACGTAAGTCGTGAACAACGTGGAAGCTGGAAAGAAAGCACTAAAAGGCACCTAGGTTTGCTCAAAACAGCGCTGCATTTTGCTCGTGCTCAGCCCGATGTTGATAAACGTTTTCTTAGTTAGTATGGACTCCAAGGACTAAACTGCTTACGCGTTTTACTGGATGTCTGTGTGTATATATTTGCTTCGCTCACTGTTTTTATTGTTCTGCCTGCACCATGCCATGGCCTTCAAAAGTTGGCCGGCAGTATCTTCGAAACAAATAAATATAACTCTTGCTTTCTTCAATTATTTTTTTTTATTTCAGTACGAAACAAATGCACATAGAAATAATAAAAAAATATACAAAGGACAAAAAGAGAGGAACTATTTTTGGGAATATATTTTGTGGGACAGGTTTTATTCAAATAATCACAATAAAGCTTGTCTGATTTAGGTCGGTATATAAACCACGATTTAAATCATCTTGATTTTTAGCTCCCCCTGCCACTAATATATTTTTTAATTCTTTTTATCTCCATCTTGACTGTGGCAGAAAGCACGCTCGCGCTTTAGAGGGACCGTCTAATGGGGCCCCAATGTATACGCGCTGTGACTTGTGACTGTCGCTGTATAGCTGTGCTTCTGGGGTCAATGCCGATCGCTTCGTTTAAAACAAGAAATGCTTTTAAACGCTACCCCCCCTCCCCCCCCCCGCAACCCCAAAAGTTTGTCCGTCCGTCCGTCTGTGCATTTTCCGCTAAATTTAGCGAATAAAGCAGTGTCACGTGACCTATACACCTTGGGGAAATCGACGGCACGTCACATACACGTCAACCCTTTTTCCCCGCTAAATTTAGCGGGAAACATCCACGTCTTTTGGCCAAAACATCAATTCAGTTTCCTCGCTGAATTTAGCTGGATGACAATGACGTCACGACACCCATAGACCAATTCCGTTATTCGCTATATTTAGCGGGAAAATGTACGTCTTGCGTGACCCAGACACCAGTCCAGTTTCCCCGCTAAATTTAGCGGGGGAAATCGACGTCGTGTGACCTGACGTCACGTGACCTACAGAACCATTCAGTTTCCCGGCTAAATTTAGCGGGAAGATATACCTCACGTGACAGACCAGTTCCCCACCCATTTCCTATAATGCATGTTACGCGTTATAGGATTTAAAAAATAAAAATCGCTGCCAAGTTTTTTTTTAATTTTAGTCCACGGCGGTCGCGACTACGAGCCATCCTAACCAATCCAATGCCATACCAGTGTCACGTGACCTTTGGGAAAGGACACGGTGACGCGAGGGTGGCGTAGTCACTTGAAATGATCACATCGCTGACTTGGTCGGGATTGGCCTTAGTGTCCACACCGGCTCGTCATAAAGTGAAACGGAACACGTAGCAATAAGGTTCTTCGATGTCTTTCTGTGCGAAAGTACTCGAGTCAGCGGAATCAGTCACCTTGTGCGGGCGGAGGGACATTTGAGGCAGTCGCGAGGGGCCTCTTTTCATCTTCGTTGATTATTGAAATGAGGAGTAACAGTAGAAGGGGCAATAATAACTCAATGCGGTGTAAAACACACGCATTCGTCACCGCAATAACAAAAAGGTCTATCAATATATACATATATACAGGCTTACTACTTTCATTCATGTGCTACGTGCACACTGGAACACGTATCAAAGCGCCTCGTAGGCTTACAGAATCAGAACGGATTTCTACAGCACGTACTCTAACGCCTGTAACCATCTTTAGACGGACCGAGAAGTTCGGTTTCTCAACGCATCGCGCTGGGATTTAGCACAAAGGTGCGGCTAGGGGGTGCAAGCTTGGAGTGAAAATATGAACAGATAACACTTACCTTGCATCAGAAAAGCAAAAAAAGATTTTTTCTTTGTGGGGCAATTTGCTGTAGCATTCGCACGCGATGTCATGACCCTTCTCGCGTAGTTGTATGTGCTACCCACAGATGGCGCAGCGTGATACACAATTCGCGGACGACATTGTGCTGACGGCGGGCTGTGAAACGGAGATGCAACAACTTCTCGACATATGTGCCGATGAGGCTGCCGTGTTTGGTCTCAAGTACAACACATCCAAGTCCGCTTTGATACAATTCGCGCGCACTGAGAAAGAAAAGCTTGGTTGCCTCAGATTGGGCCTTGACGTATTACCGGTATTGAACAAGTATAAGTACCTAGGTGTTGGGTTGTCCAACGAGGCAGACTATCTGAAAGATCATTACGTTCACCTCCGTCAATCCGCCCAGCACACGGGGAGCTAACATCCTCCGTAAGCGCAGCCTATGAAGCTATAATAGATTCATCGTGCATGAGCCGCGAAATGTGGAAGGCGGTGGTGGTGCCAGGCTTGACACTCGCTAACGCAGTGGTGTGTGTACGAGGTGACATAAGAACCACCTTGGAGCGCAAACAACGAAAAGTGGGACGCCAAGCTCTGGGCTGCCATGGCACGGTGTCAAATGAGGCAGTGCGGGGGGACCTGGGTTGGTCATCTGTCGAAGCGAGGGAGGCGACAAGCAAGGTTTCCTACGACGGGCGAGTTCGACTCATGGACCGGTGCCGCTGGGCCAAGAGGCTGTTCATATATACACATATGACTTCTCTGCAGAGCCGTTGGCGAAAGCGCCTTTACCAGCTGAAGAAAAAGTTCGGCTTATTCACACAACCGGTGGAGGCGACCACAAAAAAAAAAAAAAGGGAGTCTGTGCAAGAGAGTTCGCGAACAGGAGAATGTGCAATGGTTGTGGGCTGCCCGGGCAAAGTCAACCCTGACAATGTATGCGGAATTGAAACAGAAAATCACGGCAGAGACGCGGCTGTATACGACAACAGCTTGGGAGGCCGCCTGTTGGTCCGAGGCTCGTGCAAGTTGCCCTGCGCACACTGGTGTACAAACAGTACTACGACAATAACGTGCAGTCGACCGTGTGCCGAGTATGCAAGGTTGAGAGCGAAACAGCGGAGCACATCACACTTCATTGTGGGGGAATCCGACCATGTGCCACTTCTCCCACTGAAGAGGCGAGCCAACTGCAGGATGCCTGCAACTGCAATATACTATGGCCTTTTGGAAGACCATTGAGCAGACGAAAAGACGACTGTAGCATTGGTGGCATCAAACACAACACAGGGGGCGCTGAATTCGCTCTCAGGCTTGGGCACGATTAATCGAGCCCGCCCGTTATAAAGCGAGTATCACCATCACCATCATCATCATCATCATCATCATCATCATCATCATCATCATCATCATCATCATCATCATCATCGAGTATCCGTCGCCTCGACCGATCATCTCCGTACCGAAAATAGGGTGAAGCCGTAAGAGATTTTAATTCATGTGTTTTCTATTTAGGTGTTTTATATGAAAACGTAATCGCACTTTCAGAATTGTACATTAGAGAGACGCGCGCGTTGGCATAGTGAAAAAGTTTCGGAAGATCGTCTGCTAAGCTCGGCGCCGGCGCTCCCTCGATGCTTCCGACATCTGTCGGCGGCACATACAACTAGGCGAGCACAATCATTACATCCATTGGAAATGCTGCCGTAAATTACCCGACACATTTTTAATTTTGTTTGTTCTTGAATGATGGTAAGTTTTTTTGTTGATATTTTCACTCCAAGCTTCCACCAACTAGCTGCACCCCTGAGTTAAATGGCAGCCTTGAGAAACCGATTTTAGCGAACCGTCTAAAGTTGGTTCGTAGCGTTAGTACGTGCTCTATGAGTGTGCAGTGCTAGTGTACGAACAGGTTCATCTGTTTGGAAGCTGCGTATCGTCCTCATATTGAAATGGCGATTTTACGAGGAAACTCGCTTAAACAGAGATATTACCGAATGAAAAAAAAAAAAAGAAGAGGCATCTGTACAGTCATAAAATGTAATAAAAGCTGTTTAAATGTTTTGACAAATGCCTAATTAATTTTTATCAAAGAATGTGTTGACTAGACATCTGATACCTTAATGTAAGTCATATCGTCTTGCATGTTTTATTGAGCCGAATTTTCTGTCCGTAGGCAGATATATTTCTTGCCATGTTGGTTGGTATGCTGCGAGAAATCATTAAAACAAAATTCGAATTCTTCTTAGCAAAGTTGTCTGAACTGTTCGCTTTATGACAGGAATTATGACCCTTTCAATGAGCAACTTTGTCAGATCAGGCATTTAGGATGTCAGCTTAATTATAGATCAAATGGGCAAATGGTTTCCACGGTGATTTTCGTGAATGTTTTTATGAAGATACGTATTGAAAATCTCTTATAGTGTCGAAGATTCTTTGCGATTCTGGGCAAATAAAACGCAAAAAATATGAATTGGAACAAAACACGGCGGTAGTATTGACGTAAGAATGATAACAACACATTAGATATAACAGTACCAAGATATTGAAATGAATTCAACATAGCATCAACATAGGCATTTAAATAAACCAAGGTCACACCACAGTAACCGCTTTGATGGATCAATGCAATACGATAACAGTAAAATAATCCCTACAAAACACAAAGTAGGAGCAGCTCTACAACTGCAACAACTGCAAACAATCGTGAAAACACGGTAATAGAAGAGCAGCAACACTACGATTTCATACCAGAAGCCGCCTAGCTTACATGCGTTGTCACGAAACGACCACAACCGGAAGTGGAGAACAGCCGCACGAGAACAACAACAATACAATGAAAGAAACAACAACAAAATCGTGGAAATTACCACAAAAGTCCGGCTGGTATAGAGGAAACGGAAATGGTGGTCACCGGAAGAGGCGACCCCGCAATCCGCAGACCAAGAGAAAACGAGGATTCGAGCTGATGGAGTAGCGTGTGTTAATAAGTATAGGTGACGGAGGGTGGGCCACATGCGATGTGGCATCTATTACTCCGGATGACCACTTTTGTCTTTATTCGTGCTGCAAAGAAAATGGCACGCAGGTTGTTTTCGCGCGGCAAATTTCGCACCCGACTTTGAAACACCTTGAGCTTCCTTTCACAGACAACGTAAATGTGAGATTGGAGGATGTCGTAATATGACCACTCTGGCAAAGGGGTTCAACGAACCAAGAGAGTCAACTAGCCAAAGATCCAGCGAGTGAAGAGGCCAATATGAGTGAAAAGCTCCAACGAGCCGAACGAGAATTTGAGTCAAGAGGTTCCAAGTCAAGAAATCGAACGGAGTCAAGAGATCAGACGGGTCTGGTGATGTAACGATCAAGATATCAATATGGGTAAATAACTCCAAGTAGTCAAGAGATTCGAACGGTTAAAAGGTTGAAATGAAAAGATTCAGCGAGTCAGAGCTCCAAGTCAAACAATCAAAGGAGTCAAGAGATCAGTAAGAAGTAAGAAATCCAAAGAGTAAAAATATCGATTGCCAGTCAAGAGATTCAACCAACTAAAATATAAGGTCCAACCAGTCAAGAGGTCAATTATAGGCGAAGAACAACCAGGGGTCAAAAGATTGAACGTGAATCAAGAGGTTCCAAGATTTAAGAGGTTGAAGTCAAGAGATCTAACGAATCAAAAAGGATCCAACGAATGAAACGATCCAACGAGTTAAGAGATCAGTATGGGTTGAGTCCAAAGGGTCAAGAGGTTATAGAGTAGTTCAAGTCAAGTGATCCAACGAGTCAAAAGATCGGTATGGGTGTGGAGTCCAAATAGTGAAGAGGTTACATGAGTAGTTCAAGTCAAGTGCTCCAATGAATCAATAGGTGCAACGAGTCAAGAAATGTAACGAGTCAGGAAATCAATATGGACGAAGCAAACGAAGAAGTAAAAAGATCGAATGCGAGTCAAGAGCTTTCAAAAGTCAAGAGGTTAAACGAACCAAGCGGTCCAGAAAGTCAAGAGGCCTCACGCCAGAATCGATATTTAAATTGAGACCCTTGAATCTAAAACCGGGCCAGCCAGGCGGGGCGAGCCTGGGCGTCCCACAGGGGCAAACAGTCCGAAGAATTTGACGCATTATCAGCCGCCTTGTATTGGCAATGGCGGAATCTCATATCGTTTGAATTAACCACATGAAGTGTCCATTCCTTTTCTCGTGATATGGCTTGTTCGTCAATGCTATTTAGGCTATTTACTAAAACACGAATAATTCTTTTTTTCTTTATTTATTCGCATCTGTGCGAATTTATTTATTCGCGACAGGTGCGAATAATTTGAACCTGTCGGTGGTACGGTCGCTTTTCTGAATCTTCTAAGTTTCTTGGTTTTCTTGTGGTTACCTATTTTTGTCCTTATCGCTGCTGCGGGTTTGTAAAAAACACGAGCTCGGGATTTTTTCTATTAGTATAGTGCAATATTTAACACGTTCACGTAGAGCAACTGAGTAAATTACGCTTCAGACAATTGTTGCAGAATCACCACTCTGGAGTAAAAATGATTTCGGAATCATTCCAGACTTCCGGTACCTTGGAATGAAATGGAAATGGAATGGCGTCAGCGCTAGAAGAATTGGAATGGGAATGGGATGAGATGCCCTTTGCCCGCAATGGAGTTTAAATGGACTGAGCTTGGTTCTTGTGCGAGCTGTGTTGATCTTTGACTAAGGCCTACGGCCTGCTAGTACACGGTCAGAGTGGTTCTTAAAAGCATCATCTCACTTAAGGTGACTTACGGCTTAATTGTCCGACCGGCTCATGCTCATTCGAGGATGATAGTGAAGAAACCAAAACTCAAGAGTTGTAGACGGACAAGGTGCCGTTTAAGGCGCTGCGAGACGTGACAAAGCGACTGTTGTGACCATTCGCGATTACACCGTCGGTCAAACGCCACCAGCTAGGAACAAAGCCATGCCGCCCGCCTTTCTGGCCCCTCCAGTCCCGAGGCGCGCGCAGAGTCAAAAGTGCCATAACTCGAAGCCACATCAATGTCTGCAGTGGCCCCGAGTGCCACCAAGTGCCTTGTGCGACCACAGCTCGGCTGAGTAGAATCAGTGCTTTGGGGACGCGATTTGCTCATTTTCGCAGTTGCAATGCCAATGCGTTTGATAACGTCTGCTTTACGCTGCTTTTGACAGCAACATGATATAGTTATCAAGAGCCATTTTTCATGTTGAGGAATTAGAGGAATGGAATGAAACAGTTCAGCCGTTCCAGGAGTGGGCATAGATCCAGTGTTTTCATTCTTTGAATTAAATTGAAGGGAATGGAATTATCGGAAACACGAATTCTCCGGAATGGAGTTGAAATGAAATGGAGGTGCTCATTTCTCGACACTGCTTCAGCGTAACTACACTTCGGTCATCTTGTTGCTTGAAATCACTGTTGCCAGCCGTCGGAAGCCTTTTCTGAAATCGCAGGAAACGGTTTTCGTCCTGTAGAAATAGTAACGCAGTCCGCGACAGACCACAACGATATCGGTGGGGGCTCTGTTGACACAGTGTCCAGAGCTGAGCAAGTCGCATTTTTTAATCGTAACAATCACCAATTGGGGCCGGACTAAGCACCGAAATAGCAATCACTATTCTCCAAAATGGCGACCCTAACATGAAAAGTTGGGAACGCAGTCCCGGTACTTTGAAGCGTGGCATATTTAGTGTCTCTTCTCGGAGCCTTGTGCCCTGCCTAATTGCGGTTTGGGACACGTCCCTGCAGGCACCGACGCCATAAATAAAGAGTTCGATAAGACCAATATCGCAGAAACAAACAAGCATACAAACAAGCGGTGAACGCCAGTGCATAGACCCTATAGATCAACGGGAGAAAAAGGGAGCGAAGGGGACTATCAAACGGTGCAGCGGGGCAGGCACTAAGGATGCGCCATAAGAAATGACTAACAAGCAACACGGACGATATTGGGGAGGTGTGCGGGACGCCGTACCAGGCGCCGATAAAGAGTAGCAACGGTCGCGGTGGCGACGACGACGCCACCACCCGCACCTGCTATTTATATGTGCGTGGGGGGTTATGGTTGGCAGAAGTATGTATGGTCCCCGGAGAAAAACATAATAACGAAGAGAATAGATACAAACGAAAAAGAAAACGACTCTGCGGAGAGTATATCCCTAAAGAGAGACGTGGGACGCGATTTAGGGAGGCTTCTGCAGACGAGCCTCCGGATGGAGAGGCTAAAAGAAAAAGGAAACAAATAAACCAGCGACCGGAAGGGCCAAGTGACAAAAATGGGATACGCCTGGTCGCACGCGGGAATAGCACGAGCATCAGAAAGCACGGAAAGTGTAACACAAGCGAGGGAACAGGGAATGTGGGTGCCTATAAGGGAGCGGCCAAAATAACGAGAAAGAAATAAAATATAGTAAAGCCTCGGAATGGCAAAGAAGGAAAGAAAGGTATAGGGGAAAAAAATCAACGAAAAAAACTACCTGAGCATATATATATAGCACTCGTATCTGTGAAGTATAAGATGTAAAGAGCGTGTCTGGAAAAGACAGGGTAAAGACACCTAAAGCGAGAAGCGGAAACGAAATAAAAATTGAGGCAGCAAAGAAGGGAAGCTTTAGCTGTTTGGGGAGCTGGCGTAGGGAAAAGCGGGGATCCGGTTCTCTTTACTCTTCTGCCGCGGAGGCTTGGTTTGTGTGCTGAGAGGGATATGATGAGAGGATCTGTCCTTGTGCTCTCTTTCTCACAAGCGATGGAGAAGGAAAATCCCTAAAGCCCGCAAAATGTTTTCTTTCCCTCAGTCGGTTAAAAATCTGGGGGGGGGGGGTTTAGGGAAATGAAAAACCTCAAGCCGAGCTGTTTTTTTATACCAAACGCGAGAGGACAGAGCTGATGTGTCGGATAATGGGGATTTGAGGGAGCGGAATTATGCTATATCTGCTGCTGAAGGAGTGGAAGAGTCGGTCTAGGGATTTTTAGGCAACGGCAGTGGCGTTGCATTTTTATAGGGAACTCCGCGTTTGATATATATCCTTGAGAGGGAAGTCAGAACAGTTTTGTTGGGTTAAGGAAATCGGGCCGCCGGGAAAACATGGCAAAAGGAAAAGAAGTATTGAAAAGGGGAACAAATCAGACCCCGTGGGAAGTCCGCAGCCGCCTTTGCTCTTTCTATGGGGATGCCGCGTCTTATGCAGAAAGGCCGAGTCGCACTGATTTTCTTCCCGTCGTATGTACACAAGCAGATCTTCGGGAAAGTGGCGCCGAGGAATCGGCTAATTTATCTTTTTCTCCCCCTCCCCAAACAAGTAAAAAGGATGGTGGAGAAAGATCCGAGGCGTCGGGAGAGAGACCGTCTAGGGAAAGGAAGAAAACCCAACTCCTCTCTCCCTATTTTCCGGACTCCTTTTTTTCCCCTCCGGTGCGGGGGAGGGCGCCATGGGGGAGGCGGAGGAGGAAGAGGAGGAGGCGGGGGAGGGGGAAACGTGGTCTCTCTCCCAATTTCTCGTACTCCCTTTTCCCGGCGCGCGGGAGAGCGCGCGAGGTGGTGGAGTAAGAAAAGGAGGTTGTTCCCCCACAAAAAAATTAAAGTAAAAGCGGGACGTTTCCACGGCAACAAAGGCCGCGACGACGCCGCTGCCCCGGCGACACACGGCGGCACGTGCGACGGCAAGCCGAACCTCCGCCGGTCGTCCGCCCGTCGTCGGGGTGCGCGCTGGATATCGAGGCGGCTTCGGCGGCGCGGCGGGGTTCGTAGCACCACGCTGGCGGTGGGACCCGCTCCGCTGAGCGCGCTCTTGGCTAGGCTTCGGGCCTCGCTCCAGGGCGCCGCGGGATACTACGCGGCCGGCCCGACCGCTGCGTTTAGGGCTGCTGGTTACGGCGACGAGGCGGCACCTGCACCGGCCGCGGTCAACGTTGACCGGTGAGTGGCGTACGGGGAACGACTCTCTCGGGTGGCTTCGTAACGAGCACGTCAGTCGGTCCGTCCGACCGACCATTTTTGTTTTTCGTTTGGGAGGCTGGCTGTCGGAACGAATGTCAAGTCGGCGACGTCTTTCGTTTCCCGGTTATGAGGAATGAGTGTAGGTGTTTGGATTTGATTGACGTGGTAGGGTTTCTGCTTGGGAAGGCTGGTGTGTGTTAAGTTTCCTGGCGTTGAGAGGTTCAAAGACTGCTGCAGGGGGTGTTGTCGAGTGCTCAATTTCGACTCGAAACAGACATTCAATGTACTATTGGATATATGTGGGGGACGATTGATAATACATGACTGTTCTATAGTGTGATATAACAGATAGTTTTCAACGATAAGCACTTTTAATAATAAGAATTTCGTCACAGGGTCTATCTTGTAACGTTATTTAAAGCATCTTGGTAAACATTATATCAATATGTCCGATTAACATATGAGATCACATAAGTGCTTAAGGTCGCGTAATATGTATATTTTATATAAGTTCATGGTATAGATATTAATTAAATCATACGTTAAATGATTCTGTCTCGAATAAAGTATTTACCAACCTTCTTTTTTTTCGTGATAGTTTTATAAATATTTTTGAGCTACTTGATAGTTTAAATTCGTAATTGCTAATATGTCGATACAAGTACACCGATCCTTCCTTTTGTATGTTTCTTTTCCCCCGGACATACCATTATCCCAAATTGAGGCACGCACCTTAATCACGATGCGCGATACAGCCCAGCTTGTTTCTGGTTTATTGCTGTTGAAGAGCAATTTCTTCCGGAGCGAAGTGACGACACGCAAATGTAATGAACGACCAGGGCGTTCATGAAGACGGCAGGAAATGAGGAGAGCCTAAGTACCTCAGTCTCGAAGTCAGCGTAGCGTGTAATAGCGTCGCACTGAGGCGCTCGGCTTTCTCTCCGGCTTTCGGTTATATTTAGGAACTGAGGCGCGGCAGCAGCGTTTCATTTCAGCTCGATGTAACTGAGACCTTGTCGCGCATCTGGGGAATCGCACGAACTGCGATAGTGTTTTCTTTATTTTTCTCTCACCTCGTGAAACGATCGCTTTGGGGATTAGTACTTCTCGAGTGGAACAGAAGGCTTTGTGTACTATCATCAAGCTTTAAGACTCAGTGTTAAAAACAGCAACTATATAAATACAGCCAGAATATGAGGTCTCTATAAGGTGTTTTTTTTAAAGTCTAAAGGGTCCTAGATATTAGGTATTCTTACGATGGAATATTCCTCAAGTTGTTTCTCAATTATTTTGCGGTCTGCTTAATTATTGCTTGCTCCAGTTATTTCTTGGAACCGTAATGCAGCAGCGTTTCGTTTGAGCTCAGTGTAACAGAGAACTTGTCGCGTCTCTTGGAAGTCCTACGGCAAGGATAGTTTTCGTTTAATTTCTTTTTTCACTTTGTGATAGGGATCGCTTATTGGTAGAATTTATCAATCGGAATTTATCATCTCGCTATATTATAAATGACTTTCACGTTACCTCGCCTGAATACCTATCATAAAATGAACTAAAAACATTTTTTTCGCGAAGTGAAGAGCAATTTTGTCGATATCCCGTATTACCGCTTTATTGCTGCAGGTCTAAAATAATAAACAACAAAGGCGGTATGTTTGATATCAATAGTCGGTGGCAGGATAGGAGTGCAGTAGAAAATTTGCATCCAGTCCGCGCTCGTGACTGTGTAACGTGGCGATCACGAAATTACTTCAAGGTGTAATAGATTATTTCGCAAATCCGCGGAGTTGGGGAATAAAAATGTGGGAGGTTTGCAAAAATGTACATCCATGCTACAAAGCTCTCAGAAGCCAAGAATACGAGCAATATGTTATTTCGATACATACGAGGGATGTTCAGCAATTTATTTACCTGAGTATGAAAGAAAGTAGCAAGCGCGCTGAAACAACTTTGGGCATATTGTGATACGCGCCAAGGTTACCTATGCGCAGTTGCTGCTCAGTGGGAGGTGAAACATCCCAAGACTCGCGATGTCAGGAGTGCCTTCGTGTGGACCAAGTAAGACAATGCTGGTTTGGAACCACGGTCGGTGACAAAAATGTCTCACAAAGGAAGAAAAAAGTCAAAAGATAATTAAGAACGAATGATTTCGGTTGTATCTGCGCCATCATCCCATAAAGAAATATCTTGGAGTAAGCATCAGTTTTAGTGGGGTAGAGAATGATCAGACTGACGACCTGTTGAAGATTACCCTCAACCTTGAAGATTGCCTCAGACTGGACGACCTGTTGAAGCAACTCCCGCAGAATTGTGCAAGAAAGTCAAGTATTTAATGTTGTCAAACAAAATAATTAAGGTTTTCTGAATAGCGGAGGAATGGGCATCTTGGCAGATTCAGTTGGGAAAATCTTTTATGAAAATGAGGGCATGTTAATGGTTAGTGCAAGATGGATTCCAGAAATGCTGGCAATATGTCAGCCGGCCACGAGGCTCCAGTCCCGCAAGGAGAATTCGGAGATGCTCCGTGAAAACGAAAACCAATTAAGTGAATTCACTGGAAGCACACGCCATTCCTCTCCCCAAAACTGTTCAAGAAGGAAAACTTTGCAAGCAAAATCTTGACAACTGTTTTCTAGGACGTTGAAGGACTTTTGCTTCTGGAGTGCAGGTCAAACAAGACAGCAATAACCGGGGAGAGTTACGCCAACACAATGGGCAGTTTTAGAATAGCGCACGCTAAAGCTTTGCGTACTCAATGCGTAGCGCCGTCGCTACTGCGCATGCGTCGAACGCTAACTACGGTTTGCGCTTTGCGTGTGCTGTTTTAGCGTAGGCTATTTTTCAGAAATTCCGTGCGTACGGAAAGAGTCTTCGCGCTCCTCCAAGGAGGATTCGGGATGAAAAGTTTGCTAAAGCCGAGACGAGCACAGTTAAAAAATGGCGGCTCGCAGCACCGCGGATGACCGCGGCTACAGTGAACTGGACAGCGGCTGCGGTCGCTTTGGCGTTTCTTTAAATACAGGACAGCATTGCGCTTCTACGGAAGGTGCACGTCCCAAGCGGTTTAGAAGACTCAGCAAGGTGGGCAACGATCGCTGGCAACTTCCTGCTTGCGACGCGCGAGCATTTCTCGGCGAACGTGCGCCGGGTACGTGTGCGAAGGTATGCACGTGGTTTCTCTTGCCGAGGCGACGCAAGCGGACACGACCGATCGACCGCTCGCGTCGCATTCTCATATTTAAACAATTCTGGATCTGGATGGACATAATAGTTCGTGAAATATGGTGCTTATGCATCCTGTAACGTCAAACGAGTAAAGCGTATAAATTCATAATTAGAAAAAAAGTAACACAACAGTAACCTGCGTTACTTTTGAACGGTAGCCGTAACGCGTTCCTTTTATTTCGAAATAACGTTGGTCTGTAACGCGTACCTTTTATTTGTAAAGAACGAGTAACGTATCTTGTTACTTTGTTGTGGTAACACCTACAACACTAACGTGAAAACATGCGAAAAAAAGAAAAAGAAAAGCACTCAGCAAGCTTCTACACTTTTTGCCAAGTAACAAAAACAAGTGCACAGCATAGTTTTAGATGCTGCGTGAAGCAGTTCTTACAAGATTTGATTATCACGAAAAACAACAACAAAAAGAAAACGATCCGTTTTGTATTTGAAACGTTTAAGCAACGTATAACTGATCTCAAATGCACATACACGTACCTTCATTCACCAACTTTGCTAGTTCCTGTTTCTCACATCACACCGAGGCGGGGACGTCATTGCTGTGGAGCGGAGCTTGTGCAACCCCCCCCCCCCACACACACACACACACACTCACACTTCGAAATAGCCGTTCTTGCGCATGTGCGGGGTCAACAGCTTCTGCAAGCAAACAAATGCGCCTGCTCGCAAACGATAAGTTTCGGTTTCGATTTGCGTGCGTTGTTTCGCCACTATGAATCTTATGCCGTTATTATTATTTTTTTTTTTAGGACTAAGAATTTTCGAATAACGCCTTCGATGGAATGTCAGCTGGGGCAGGACAAACGGCAGTTGAGCTGAAGCAAAGCGTTGCAGAGTATCGAGTTTATACCTCGAGTAAGTTGTGTAAATGTTTTTCGAAGCCTAAAAGTACCATCCAAACACATGTGCCAATCCGAGTGTTTCATATTTTAACCAGACATCCGTAAACACACACTTGAAACGCAGAAGCGGAAACCTTGGCTCCCATAATAAAGGCGCGCATCTTGAGAATATATACATATTTTATATTAACAGTGGCGGCAAAACCATGGAGCAAGATAACTTTTCCCACGTCTGTAAGTAGAAAACTCACCTGGACTTTTGCAAGCTCGCTGTTTCGCTGTGCTGGCCATTTCATTCCTTGGTTGTCCGTGGATATGAAACACTTCAAACATCTGGCGTAATTTATTGTGTTTTCTTAAAGGTGGCTGTATGTTCAAAAAAGCCGAGTACAATATAGCTTTTTTCAGCGCAAATCTTCTCGGCGCGGTTGTACTGGTTCCAGCCAGTCATATTTTTGTCGGGCAGGGTTGCTTTTTTTTACCTCTGGTGGGACTTTGAACACTCAACGTCGATTTTTGTTTGCGTTCGTTTTGTTCTCAGCGTGTTTTTTCTTTCTTGTTTTTCTTTTTTACATTTTTTACTGACATGAGTCTTTCTTGAGAATAGGAGCTTTCGTTACTGTTTCCGTAGCATCTGGTCGAACGATACCCCTTTACGAGAACCACCGGTGAATCATATTTTACAATGAACTTATCGGGGAAGTTTAATGTACATCATGTAAAGTAACGCTTCTAAGGCCCTTTAGACGGCCCGTAAAACTCGGTTTTTCAACGGATCGCACTACAGTTTACCGCAGAGGTGCAAGCAGGTGGTACAAGTTCACAGTGAAAAAAATCAAGAATGAAACGCACCTCTTTCAAAAATGAAAAAAGAAATAACAGAAAAGTCTCTAGATAAAAAAAAAGAAAAACACTCTTTGTGGACTTTTATTTACACTCGCTCTCCCCTCACTGCCTGAAAGTTCCTGACTCACTTTTGTACACAGAAGAATCTTTCGCTTGATTAGTCTTTAATTCCCTAAGGTCATAATAAAAAAATAAAAAAGTTTTAAACTCAAAAAAGAAAACTTACAATCACGAAACTTTTTTTTTCGCTAAAAAACTAAGAGCTACGGCTGATAAGAGGCAGCAAGTGATCATAACCAGTGTGCTGGTAACCGGTTTCCTGTTCCAGATAGTGAATAAATCAGTCTCTGGTAATAGTATAAACCGGACTGTTACTAAAACCGGCGTAAAGATGAGGGGTGTTGGTTGGCTGGTCGTGTTCCAGCAGTCCCGTTCGCATGCTGTAGCTTATAAAAGCCGATTGACTACCATCTCCGACTTCATTCTACGTGTGACGAGCGACATGAATAACGAAACTCTGTCGTACATGGCCAGGACTGATTGAAATGTATCAACTAAAGGAGACTGAATTTCACTGATAATTTACAGTTTCAATGCCTACTCTGCATGCCGGAAATTAAGCTGCTTTGCGCATCAAAACACTGATGAAACCGACTCTTCAAATGTCTATCTTTATCGAAGCTGTCTTAAGGAGACGTTAGTCATATACTCTGCCAAGCATATGTACTCGAACACGAAAGTCACGTAACAGTAACGTTCGTTACTTTGAAAAGTGTCGTATCAGATATCGTTACGTTTGTAAAAAGTAACGTAGCTAATAGCGTTAATTTTTGCCAAACTAATGAGTAAAGGTATTTCGTTACATTTTTCGGTAACGGTACAACACTGAGAGTAAAGGAGAGGTGATGTACTTCAAGCAAAGTAGTATTACACTGGGTGCAATGTACTTGAAGTAAAGTACTATAAATACAATGTACTTTCAAAGTAAACTACAGAGTACTTTTTAAAATAATCTTTCTTGATGTCCTTTTATACAGTGCTTTTTTAGCTGGTATGCATTGCCCCAGAGGCAATCGGGGGTGCATCACTGAATTTCGGAAATGGCAGCGAATCTTGGATGAAGTCAAGTGGCCACAGAGTAGTCATTTTCGGAAATGGTGCCGAATTCAGAAGTCTCTCCGACAACGGAATTCGGTGCCTATATGCACTGGCTTGTTGCAGGCAAGGGGGATATACGTACTAGGAGAGAGCATGATGTCAGCCCCGTAGACTCCGCAGGCAATCCCTTTGTTCTCTCTTTAACGTAAAAAAGAGTGAATGTGCAGGTGAGTTGGTTATATCAAATTGTGACACCTGAGACTGGTGCGGAAAAATCAAGGAACTTTCAGGTCGAAGGAAAAGACAACATAGGAGAATGTCTCAAAACATTGAGACGTTCTCCTCTGTTGTCATTTTCTTCGACTTGAAAGTTTCTTAATTTTTTCAAAGCGCTGTCTCAGGGGTTACGTTATGATTAATTGTCCTCTCCTAATGTTTTTAACCTCCTCGCTTGCGCTGACCGACCAAGAAGTAGCGAGAGTTCGAAAAGCGACGGGAAAGCCGCCCCCAGAACAAACGTAGCGATACGACGTCTGCTGGAGTTCCTGATTAGAGAAGAATATGCCCCCCCCCCTCCCCAGTATTTCTTTAAAGTTGACAACGCATCAATTTGTGCAACAAATTTAACAAGACCGAATTCGGGGAACGTACTTTGGAGTCCGGAGTTGTGCTTTCGTCAGAAAGTATCAGAAAAAAAGTGTCTGAAGTCACCGGGTTCAATCTAATATGGACCGTAAAAATCGACGCCTACACGAAGCAATCTAAACTTTTCGTCAAAGGTGTATTTTACAGATCCGCTTTTTCTTGTAAAAATTACAAAACGTAGTTCCATTTCTGTAAAAGTGTACCTGTGAAATGCACCTTTGACGAAAAGTTTAGATTGCTTCGTACAGGCGTTGACTTTTACGGTCCATTTTAGATCGAGACTGGTGACTTCAGGCACCCTATATTTAAAGTAACGTACAATGTACTTTCAGTGATGTGATTGCTGCGCCAAAGTGCTTACCCTGTTACACTTTGCTACATCTCATCAAAATCTAAGGAATTCGCGCCAGCATTGCGCCAAAACTCAATTTCAGCCTAGTTGCTGAATATAGTAATTACTTAGGCCTCGCAACTTGGCCGGATTGTTACGATAGGATTGTGCAAGTTTTCAGACCAGATTATCGCGTCCGAATAACGTACTATTCGATCTGATTTCGCATCAAACACTGACAGTACTCGGGAGTTTGATTTCGCATCAAACACTGACAGTACTCTGGAGTTTGATTTCGCATCAAACACTGACAGTGCTCGGGAGCTTGATTTCGCATCAAACACTGACAGCAACTCGGCAATAACGATCATAGTGTCGTGTTTTGTTCTGGCGGGACTAGTTTCGCTAAGTGCGCTTCTCACCGCACTCTGCTGTATTGCAGGCAAGCGACAACCATGGAGTAAGCATCGCGGTTCGTGTTTTGCTTGCGCCGCAGCGCACCTGCGTGCTAAGGGAAAAGCATTCCTCCAGAGCGAGACGTGACAATTTCTGAATAAAACTTCGGCTTGTATACACCTTTTTCGTTTAGCCTCGCACCCAGCCACGTTGTCCCTATACCCGGTATGCGTTCCGAACAAAAAGCAAGAGATCACAACCCCGAACAAGTAAAAAATTATAGAAGGGTGATAACAAGAATGACTGACGGTTGCAATTAAAATGTTAAGACGTTCTACTGTCGAGGCAAGAAGAAAGCGATGTTTTCACGCATACCGGAAGTTCCAGAATTGAAGATGGCGGCTGCCCACGTAGAAAAGGTGTATATAGTGATAGACTGACTGCGATATCTTGGCGATGTCTTTTTTCCCCAATACTAGGTTCAGCAAGTTCAGCAAGCGATACTACGGTATGGTAAAAATATTTATATGGACTCTTATTGAGGTTTATGTTTTATGCCAACTTTTTTTGTTTATAGTTATCACTTTTATATAGGTGTGAGTAAATTATAAATAAATTAGCAGAAGAGGTGGGTACAAGCTAGGGAAGAAGCTTAACGAGTTCGGCTGGATAGTTTTCAAGAAGGCGTATTAATCGTTCATAAGCTAATTTTTGTTATGAAGTTCTAGATATAATATGTAATTGACGTTTCATAATCAAATGACAATAGCTTTTTTTCTGAATTAAGAACTGCAGTTTTATTACAACCTCTAGAACTTGAAGGAAACAAATTTAGACGCTCAGAATTATTGTATTCTAACATTCTTTCACTGGGATTCTGTACCTTCAGGAAACATTCACCGCAGTTCGTGTTGTCCTTCATCAGTCATCTTTGTGTTACCGTGTCTGATGCTTCAACATGGATCTAAGCGGCTAGATTTGTGTTTGAGGGAATCGATCCTGCTGTGCAATCGATGATAACAAAGGTTTCACGCAAGTGAGAAGGCAAGGTAGACACTGCATAGTTGGACAGTTGAACATATGGATCTCAACCTAATATTAGCAGTGTTCGACAAAGGCCGTAAACAAATTATATATATATAAAAAACGCGACAAAGAACACCAATGGACGCAATATAGTACAATGCTCAGAAGTAAAATTATAGCAGTTGCAGTTTCTTTGAGTTACCTTAAATGTTGAAACCAATTGCTGGGATGATTCTTGGGCTTCGGTTAGGTTAGGTTGATTTGGTGTTGAGAATTTGTTAATTCTCACTATTGGAACATTCCAAGGTGTATTACCTGCGAATTTGGAAATGTAACATCACGAGCAACCAGCATAGCAGATTTACTTCTTCCCATGCCTAAACGACCATGGAAAGAAAAAATATATGGGGGAATTTACATTGAACGTGGAAAAAATAGATATAATTATTACAGACGACTATTATCATATTGAGACACCGGAGAAAATTTGAGCGATGTGCTCTGAAATAAATACAATGTAACAAGTCACCGTTAAACATATATATAAAAAAATATACGCTATGATGGCCGCAAGCGACTTTTTGATTCTATTCGGGTTTCCATTGCTTTGTGGCGTAGGGTTGTCCTCAGGATTGTTAATTTATTCAGAATTTTAACTTTTTGTTCGTTTTCACTCTCGCATTGTGGTCTTGCGTCTGTCATCATTTTCTTATTTGCCATCCGTTTGGTCGTGTTCGTCCCTCATCTCGTCGCTCATCAGAATCCCACTTGAATGAAATCAGTTTGCTCGGGCTAATTGTTCGTGTCCTGATATATGTAGAACGCTACGAGGTACCTTTGACTGAGTCTGGAATCTACGATTTCCATAATATTTCCTTATGCAATTATGCAGTATCTGAATGTTTTCGCCGTGTCCCTTTGTAATTTTATATGGGAAACTTTGCGAAGCAATCAGTCGGGAGGTATGTAACATTTTTACTTGGATGCATGTTTTTGATTTAGGTAAAAGAAAAGTATTCTTGAACATTTTTATATTTATTTTTATACCACTTTGTTTAGTTCTCAAGCCATTGAAGGCTGGGAAATTTGCGCTTTGGCATAGATATATGCTCACCTTTTTCCACGTAAAGTCTTCTTCTTCTTCTTCTTACTATTACATGAAACAATGAAGTGTGCGCGTTCCAAATGCACCTTTCACAATTCCCTAATGTATCGCACTGTGATTTTTATAATCACATACCTTGAGTTTAATGCATGTTGCTTATATTGGTTTTGCTCGTTAACCGCCACTCCTGTTGAAGCTGTTTGTGTAATCTGGCACCTTGCATAACATTTTTCTTTGCTGGTGGTGAGGAGGAGTGGCCAAATTAAGAGACACTCGTCAGCCTTTTTTTTCTCTCCCCTTTCCATGACAGGGAAACAATGAAGTTTAAAATTGGTAATTGAGCTAGTAAAAGCGCAGGCAAGCTGGTGAATGAACAGAATTACGAAGATCCCCGAGGCTGTGGACAGAGAAGGGCAGCACAAACACAAGGTCTCAAAAGTCGCCTTCTCTTTCTTTGTCCTTCGTAACTATGTTCTATTTATACCAACTCATTGGCGCTTAGCTTTTGTTTTTGTGGGTCGTTTCCATTCACCAGAACAAAACTAACCCGAGACAAAACCAAAGAAATGTCGTTGGGTGGGGAAGTTTCTAGGTTTGAAAAATGCGGTGTGGTGGAGTTAGTCATAATAATCCGCTTGTGGTGGGGGAATTTTGTGTGCCAAATTTTACGGTGTTTTTTTTTTTGGGGGGGGGGGGGAGAGGGTAGACACGAAAGTTTTGGGTACGGTTTTTTGTTGTACTCGTTTCGAGAAGGTGGTTGCGAATGGCGAGAAGGTATTCTTGCGTATATTTAAAACGAGCTTGTGCATTAAATTAGTGTGCTAGGTTTAAACGGGGTGTCTGTATGTCCTTTATTTTTTTTTACCTTATCTCGGGTTCACGTATTGAAAATTGAAGTCGAAAATGGTAAGAGGACAAACAATCATACTCAAATGCAAAAAAAAAAAAGAGAAGTCCGCTCCATAGTCAATAAACAATCTGCGCATAAAATATGGACACTCCTTCCCGTCGTGTTCATTTGTGAGCGCCGCCATTTTGGTACTTAGCGCAGAGCGGGCAAAATAGACCCTTTTTCAATGGTCCATCGAGCAAACTTGGCGGTCGCCACTGCTTGGATATGAAGCGCCTGATTGGATCCGGATCCTCGCCGAACGATGACGTCAACGCTCGTGTCCAATGCGAGCCGAGCCGAGTTCACGCCGAACGCCGACACAGCCCTCGTGTTCGATACAAGCGCAGACCACGGGATCGAACAGTGGCGTGACAGGCGTCGGCGCGGACTTCTGAAAGAGGTTTATTACGGCGATCGGCGCGCAATTCGAAAATGCGACCCTTGAGCTTCAGGTACCGGGTGTAAAAAACTCGAGTGAAGTAGTTTTCTTTTTTTCTTCTTTGTGGCGGACCGTTTTCAATATTTCCGGGAGGGCATAAAATTTGTTTCCTGCGATTTCAACGAACTGACAACAATGACTTTAAGCGCCAAGATGGCGCAAGCGTTATTGTTGCGGCTCATTGGGTAGTTCTATAGTCGTGCGCTTCCGAGGCAACACGTAATGCCACGAGTGTCTTTGTTTCAATATATTTTTTTCCGAGATGGCAAAGAACATGCGCGGAATCCAGTTTAAGGTATACGAGTGTTGTATAAGTCGTTATTCAACGCTCAAATTTCAGCGCTTTCTCCCACCTCACTTCAGCTTCCCCCGCCGTCGCTTACTGCTTCTATTTCCCGAGAAATCACATGTTTTGCGGATTATCCCGCTACGTCCCCGATGTATACATATATAACAACAACAACAACAGCAACCAGGGAAAAAGGGGGAGGGGCTGGTTGTTGCCGCGGCAACACCGGCGGCGCACGCGCAACGTGTCATCGGATCAAATGACGCCAAAATAATCCGCCTCTTCGTCGGAAAAAAACAAAAACTCCGCGCTACGTCTACATCTTCGAGTGCACGTTATTTTGGCAGATTGAGTCTGCGTCAGAAACGAAAGAAAGAAAAAGAAGTCACGTGTTACGCGCGGATTCTAAGAATGTGCCGTCACCGTAGCGTGGGATTTGCATTTAAGCGGCTTACACCTGTTTATCAAACCCACCGTCTATATATGGCCTAACGATTTTATTCTTTTTGAGCTGTCGCGACTTCACGGTGTGTGTCGTGTTTTGTTTTTAGCGGGCTTGGAGCGAAGCGGATGAGGGTCACGGTAGAATGTGCATACATAGTCCATTGATTAACGCCACTGAAGTTTTTATTTGTTTATTTGTTTTTATTTTGAAAGATGAATCTAGAAACGAGTCATGGATTACTCTAGCTTTTAATTAAAAGTAATATAGTGCTATCTAGTTTGTGAAGTATGTTGTGTCGGGAATGGTTGAACCAATTATGGTGCTGTAGTTTAAACGAGTTACAACATTGTGTTAAGTGCAGCGGTAGATATCAAGAAAAAAATACTAACATCATCATGTTGTCATTAATTTGAAAACGTAAAGACATTGCTTTCAGAATCGCCTGATGAATTCCGGAATGATGATGATGTTGTAGGGACAAACTTGCTGACTTTGAGGCTGGTCGTACTAATCCAAGCTCCGTTTCCATGCTTAAACGAACAAGCAAGGCCTACCGATGGATTCTGGACCGGTGTTAGAAATGTATATTGATTGTAACTGAAACTAGAAGTAAAGCAAGCTCACGGCAATGTATAGACATGCGTACTGACTTGTGTGGGCCTTTATTTTCTCCTTTTTTTAATGTTTGCCGAAATGCTACCTGATCGTTCCCCTAGACATTATTAAGTTGACGGATATTCAGAACCGTATTTGAACCAGTCACTGTTCCAAGCTTGTATACACCGCACTATAGTCTCTCGATATAATTTCTTTTTGTTTTCTTCTGCATCCGATATCGTTATTCCTTTGCTGTCGAGGTTTTTTTAAAGTAACCATCGTACACGTTAAGAGGGCACATTTTCTCTCGTTCTCTCGCTATTATTTTTCGGTTTCTTTCGCGAACCTTTGTTCATGCGATTGAATAGTCCCGAAGGGCGTGTGACACGCCTTTGGGAATCAAATAAGCCAATTGGCAGGGTTGGCCGCCTTATCCGCAAGGGGAACGGTCGGCACGTGTTTATGCTCCACTGAGAGCCAACACGGGACCACGGACTACCACGTACTACCTATTTCAGGATTCCACTGGCAAATCACTTTTCCGGCATCATCTTTTTTTTTTTTTTTAGCGTTCTGTTGTAACGAGTGGAATTGATTTGACAGTTGGTTGATTGAATCCCGTGAGAAGAACTCGCTCATCGAATCTGGAATTGTTGATTCTACGTCTTCCTAGCATTGCCTGACTGCTTTACTTCTCCCAGCGAAATGGACGAGGTTCATTACACCTCACAACTTGACGTGAATGGGACGTTGGGCAATGAATATTCCGCGTGGACACCGCAGAATGGACGCTATAACGCCCGATTCGCACGACGAGATTCTGCTCGCCATTTTTAGTTCCGACGTCGCTCCGGCTGCAGAAGCGTGGACAAAAGCTGCGGCGCTCGACGGGAAAACTGAAAATCGCGAGCGGAATCGGACTATTGGAATCAGGCATAACAGTTAGGCGATCGTCACCGGTTCCAACGATCAACATGACCTTCTATCTACTGTTTACACCGAGCCGATTTACCCTATAAACACCCTTCTTCTAGTTTACGAGTCTTTAGAGACCTACGTACAATTCCGTCTTATCGCAATCCCGTGTCGATGGCGCGTTCCTTCAGCGTGAACTAAAGGCCGCTGTCGTTCCGACGTGAAGACGGTCGTTCGAAAGTGCAGACGGCCGTTTGAGCGTGAGGACGTACGGAACGTGGGCCGGGTGGTTCGAACTAAAGCCCCTCTATCCTGCAGGGAAAAGTGGCGCCATTCATTGTTCTGGAAATGCTCGAGACACGTGCCACGCGCCACTTCTGGGAAGAACATGGCGTCGGAAATCTAGCTCAGTGCTGCGCTGTGCTGCCATGATCTTCCCAAGGGCTGCACGTTGCACGTGCCTCTCGCATCGACGCACCTTGCGATACTTTTGAAACATGAAAGGGCTTCCGTTCGAACTACTGCATGTTTCTCCCGCGTTCATGTTGGAACAACAACAGAACGACAACAACACACACGCGTGCACACACACACACACGCACACGCACACGCGCACACACACACACACACACACACACACACACACGCACACACACACACACACACACACACACACACACACACACACACACACACACACACACACACACACACACACACACACACACACACACACACACACACACATACACACAGACGCCACGCGCGCGCGCAGAATTTTACATTAAGTGTCGGCAAATTCACCCCAAAGTGATTCCCGCAAAGGCTATCCTGTTCCAACGGCGTCTATACGATTTACTTCCCTATTCACGGGCACGGCACATATATCCACGTTCTCGGACGGATCGGGCAGGCTAAAGACACGGGAAACCTGTTCTCTACACCTTTCCCAGCTCTTTCGTCGCGGTTCCAGTTCCAGCGCTTTGACGAGGAGACAGATTTGTACCAAAACAACCTAAGAATGCCCGGCACCCGACAACGTTTCTTTTCTTTCTTTTTTTTTTTTTGCGCACACTTTAGACCGTGAGTGCTCCCGAAGCGTCGCCTCCGCACGATGACGCTGGGAGAGTTGGTGTAAATACCCCGTTAACTTTCGAGCCGATTGTGCGGTGAGAGCTATGCACTCGCTCGACCAATGAACCAGCTCCCAATTCGTCGCCTGACCCCGTGTTGGGCGTGTCGTGATCGCGCGGCAAAAGACAGACGTGGGCGTGGTCCAACGAGCACGTATACCTTCCACCACGGACGATTTTCGTGACGTATTCGGGAGGAGGGACAGGCAGACCTTGTCTCGTATGCGTCGTTTACCTTAAGTCCAGACGCAGCCGACGCTATTCGAGCTGATGGGACCAATCAGACAGCGTGAAAAACGCACCGTCATGGTGTTCGTCGCGTTTCTGTACGTGTTCTATCATCGGTAAACCGATCATTAACCGGAAAGGCCTAGCGACTCGCGCTTTTGGATGGGTCGCAGTACCTCCTATACTGAGCGCAAGTTCGTCTGCCTCTTGCACAGGGGTTGCGGTGACGTCAGACGACGCCGAGCTCTTATTGGCTGATTGAAACAAAATAGTGGGTAGACCTCGAGGCATCTATAGCATTGAGCGTCTACCCCCTATCTTTCCAATCAAAGCCAATCAGAGCTCGGCGTCGTTCTGACGTCACCGCAACTCCTACTCAAGAACGCAGACGACTTGCTGTCTTCGCATAACGTCGGCTGCGTCTGAACTTTAGCTGAAACGAAGGTTAGTGGGTTTGTGATTGGGTGGACAGGAACAGCCATTCCGTTGACGCGATCTGCGTGGCCCTCTAATGCAAGTACAGAGCGGAGTCAAACGCTCATTCCTTTAATCACATTAAATTAAAGGAATGAGCTCACTCTTGTAGCTCCTCTGATATGGTGGAGAGGAGATCGGAGCCACACGGGCGTCTGCCCTCACAGACAACTTCACTTTTCATCGTATATGTTTTTTGGGGCGAAGAAAGGGACCTTTTTCAGCCGCTACCGGCTGTACATTATAGAACAAGTACGAAGAGCCCGTCGTGCGAGTAAATTTTGGGTGGTCATCGTTAAAGAGGAGCTCCGGCGGTTTTTCGGGCTGTCCAAACTACTCCGTTTCACTTTGAAGTGTGAGCGTAGCAGTAGCTACAAGACCCGAGCTACGGGCTTTCAGCGTCCCTGCCAAGCACGCGTGCTCGTGCAGTGCAAGCAACGTTACTAAAACCCCTCAGTTGGGAAACTCACCATTGAAACCTGGGCCGCTGGTGTCCACCGAGACCGAGCTAAATACGATAGCAGCGCCACCCTTTAGCAACGAGTTGAAACATGTAAGTTGCTTTAGATAGCTACTGCGAGATGGCCCTGCGAGATGGCCCTGCGAGATGGCGCCACCGGCCCTTGCTCCGACTCGACGTGCAGCCGTGCTGTTCCTGAAGTGGACGTTGCGGGCGAAATGGCGTCGTTGCGATCGCCATTAGCTCGGTTCTCGAGTACGGATCGGAGCCACTTTTCTAAAGCAGGCTCTATGGCAGTTTCCCAACTGAGTGGTTTTAGTAGCGTTGAGTGCAAGCAATGTTCAGGGCCACGTGCTCGTGCTCGTAGCATCGGCTGTGTCTGAACTTAAGCTAAAACGAAGTATAAACATATTTTCGGGGTACTCACGGTCATAGCCTCCTATATACTGACAAAGCCTGGCTCGTGCATAATAATAATGTTTTTTATTCCTTTGAAAAAACACTTACAATAACTGGCCCACAAAAGCAAAGAAGATTGCTTGTCCGTGGGACCAGGCAGACCAAAACATTTACAAATAAAAGGAATAAAACACAGTATTACAAGTAGCACTATAAATAAAGAAATTAAACAGAATTGTAAAACACAGCAATATTTGCGCCATCTAAAAGAAACTACTTCTACACGTGAAAATCAAACAAAATCGCATGAACACTGAAATACTAACAGATTCTAAACACCGTACGACCTCACGTGAAACATACCATAATAAACAATAATTGAACATCAACATCGCATAACACAGAAATGACTCAGGAAAAAACACACTAAACAACAGGGAAATCAGGTTTTACATTCTAGACACCTACTTTTCAAGAGCTTTCTTTGCCGTTCGCATGGATGATATACTAATCAAATTATCGGGTAATTTATTAAAAAGGAAGGAATATAATGCCGTTTTATTCTCTTTCCGTGGTTCGTAAATATTCTGGGTATTACGTACCTTTCAGTGCATCTCAGATTTCTCTTTTTGACCCCAATTTTCGAGCTCTTATCGTAGTAATGCTTGTTAATATTACATATTCATACAGTTTAGAAAAATACATTATATTTAGTTCATTCATTTTCATATCTATTTCTAGGTTATCATATGTGGTTCCGTACGCAACGTTACTCGCAATCTCTTTGAGGAGTCTACCTATTCCTAGCTTTTTATTTCCTGCACATTGACCGAAAACAGTAATACCGTATCGCAAGATCGACTCTCCTAAAGCCACAAAGACAGTTTTCCTAACATTTATACCACAAACGCTCGTTAACCGGTAAAGATACGCTGATACTACGCGAAGCCTTTTTTTTAAATAAATTCTATGTGATGGTTTCATAAAATATGTTCGTCTAAAAATATGCCTAAGTACTTTACAGACTGTTCGTATGGAAGTGCTATACTTTTTGCAAGAGTTGTCATGCCCCGAATTTAAATAAATACCTACCGTAGGCTTCACCTGTTTTACGGAGAATACGGAAACACATAAGTTTCTGTTTTGTTGTATAATTTACTGATAAAATATTGTCCGAAAACCACTGCAATAACATGTCCACGTCCTTTTGAAATATTGGAATCGCGTTTTCGTATATGTCATATGGTAATAGCAGAACTGTATCGTCTGCATATAAGAAGATTCTAGACTGTAGCGGTAAAAGACTTAACTCATTTATGTAAATGTTAAACAGCAACGGGCCCAAAGTGCTCACTTGAGGTACACCGCACTGAACCCGAGTTTTACCACTAACAGAATTTTTTGTTTTCACCAATTGAAATCTGTTTGTGAGGTAGTCATGGAAAAACTCATAAAATGGTCCTCTAAAGCCCATTCTTTCGAAGTTTTTCTAGAAGTAACGTATGATCGATGGTATCGAAAGCTTTCGATAACATCTAGGAATAAGCAAGAGCAATTTACTGTAATCTAATGTATCGTTGATGCAGTCCGTAAAATCCTGCAAAAGTGCTGTTGTGCTTTTATTTTTCCGAAAACCATACTACGAATCAGTAAGAAGAGAAAATGTTTCACAGAAGGTATTCATGTTTATCTGAACCCATTTTTTCATGATATGTGAAACTACTGGCAAAATTGATATCAGTCGGTAATTCCCGAAATCCTTTTTATTACCGCCTTTGTAAAGAAGCCTAATTACTCGCAACATTTAGCTATTTAGGAATTTTTCCTGTAGTAAGGAAACCGTTGATTATTTTAAGTAATACTTGTTTTAGATTATCTATTCGCGAGTCCAGCGACCTATAGGGGGCGCCACCACCAAACAAACATGGCGGCCGAGTCCAGGTCGCGTCGGCTCGGCCGGGCCGCGTGAACGGGTGGCGCATTCAATTTAACAGATTTTATTTTGTTTACTGCCCAATTTTATAGGTATTTGAACTGAGACGGTTAAGTGTAGCCGGTGCGCATAACCTTGCCGAGCATAGCTTTCTTTTGCCGGTGTTTTTTGTTCTTTTCATGTCAAACTTTCGTTTCGGAGACTTCGTTCAAAACCGAAACTATGGGCTCCGGAGAAACGGTAACAGACTCTAATTAGTTTTCATCATCTAAGGAAAGCGGCGATGGGTACATAATTGTTCCACCGAGAGTAATTTTAACTAACTCGCATGCCTCGACCATGCGACTTATCTGTCCGAGAAATCGAGCTTTTGTGCGTATCCGCGTTTAAAAAACTGCTCCAGTCGTCTGCTCGGTCAAGAACACAGGCTGCAGGAAAATTACGAAAATTAAGCAAGCGCTTCTTGAGCCACAAGGATCATGTTAACCCACTGGCGCTTCACTAAGCAGCTGATACTCGTATTTCAATTCAGGTTTTAGTGGCAATCGAGAAGTAATTTTGGCGAGCGGGTTATGTATTATATATTACGTACTATGTCCCACTAAAGCGATATTAGTGTATTCTTCGGGTTGAAATGTGAACTTAGTTGACTAGCTATTAGGTGAACTGCTGAATAAAAGTATATTTGACAGACAGAGAGATACAACTTAAACTTAGCCAAATGGTTCTAGCCGGTAGCACGGAGATGAATGCGGACAAACTGAAGAGAGTCTTCATCGGAGATTCACTCAGAACCTCTCTGCATTGAACTTGACCTCGAATCCTGAACGGATAAAATGAGTATTTTTTTGTGGCCGGTCAACCTGAGCAATGCATAGACGTATATTGCTGCTGGCTTCGACGGGGGTATAATATAAATATTGGAGGCGCGATAGATCCTAATGCCGTGACAGCTTCTAACTTTGCGAGACGCGTCCCCCGCCTTTTGAAAACAGATAATTTCTCTCATTAATCATATGCAGCGAGCAGGTTTTCCTGAATCAAGTAATTTCGAAATCAGCCCAACTCCTTCAGTGTGGTCCAGAGGCTTTTTCGGCGAAAAGCAGGCAAGATGAATAGCCAACGCACCGGCCGGCGTGGGTGGTTCAAACTTGAAGCTAATCGAGCACAACCAAACTCAAGAAAAGCAGCCATCGAACCTTCCCATTCACTTAACTGCAGCATTGGTGTTCCCTCCGGTGAAGCACCTCGTCTGTCGTCCTTAGTTCACTGTTCTACATCCTTATAAAGAAACCACTTATCAGTTACCAAGTAGCCGTCACTTTGAATGTGATTCAAGACGGACAAGAAATCAAAACGTTTCCCGTGATTCCTCCCCATCCAAGAAATCGAAAGCACGCGACCGTGTGTTGTGGAGTAAACGGGCTTTCAAACACGTGATGGAAGGAAACAATCTACTGAGGCTTCACCACACTAATGAACACTCAGGCAAACTTAATACATTTTTGGACCTTCGTCAAATAACATTGTTCGCCACCGCGCCGACAACACGTGTCCGCGAAAGCCACCAGAGACGCGGAGGGGCGCGGAGCGACCTGGACCGGCTGGTTCCCGGTTTTCCCGCTTGGCGGCGTCCGTTTTGATGGAGTCGCGAATATTTGAACGTAAATCTCGCACACGTATTTTGTCTATACCTGGTGACTTTGTTATGGACATAGAATTTATGACGGTTACAAGATCATCCTCAAACATTAGAGGCAAGTATGCAGAGTTTTTGTTACTGAACTTGGGAGCGTATGTTTTTGTTTCTTCTGATATAATTTTCTCTCTTAGTTCTTTAACACCATTGATAAAAGAACTATTAAAAGAGTCTGCTAACATAGTGTAGTCATCAGCATCGGGGAAATGCTTCTTGATTGTATTATCCATATTACTTTTTTCTTCCTTCCAATTAATTGATTGACAAGATTCCAGGTTTCCGTTGAATTTTTTACCCACTCAAATTTTGTCATGTAATGCTTCCTTTGGCCAATCGACTTTAGCTGTTAGTTAACTGCGCGCCTCGCGAAACTCCTTGTTTAAAAGCACGTCTTCAGGTTTCAGTTTACATCTCTTCCATAGGCTGTCCTTAGTGCGGCGTCTATGAGCAGTTCCGTAACTGAGCTAATTTAATAACGTTGGCTGAACTGCATCCATATTACATTTGACGTCACGTTTTCGCTGTTGCCAGTATAGCCTCTCAGGCTCTGAAACCAAATTAAAAAGTTCATTACTTCGCGAAAAAAGAAAAAAAAAGTGTTGTGACATTTTTTTGGGGTGAATAGTTCAGACGTGTCTATAAATGCGATGAACGAATTTTGAGACGGATAAGGGAATATCAAACTTTTCCCGGAATCAAACAATGACAACCGCAAGACTCCTTTTTTTTGTTTTTTCAAATTCTGGAGGCTAAGGAGATTTTTAGATCGTTTTGAAGCGGCTAAAGAACGTGTATTTCTTCCGTCAGAAAAGACGTTCACGGCAAAAAAAGAACGGAAACAAACGTGTCTCCGACTACAGGCCACCAAGTTGATCAATCATTCTTAATGTAAGCAAGCCGGCCGAGTGACATTCTTGAGAAGACAAGCAAGTGCTCATTTTGTCTCAAATTACCGAAATCAAAAAAAAAGCACGTTAAGCGTTTTTTGATGCGTTCTTTTATTCGAACCAAGGGACGATTTTGAAAGTCTATTTTCTTCACCTTTTTGTTTGAGTAAAATAGACTAGCCCGGGAGTTAATACAAAAAAAAAGACGTTAATTAAAGTTCCGCTGTCATCGTTATTCCATTAGCCGACAACGAAAGCCATTGAAAACAGACGACTGTTGATGTTTCATTAGCGGTCGTCTGCTCTGAATGGACCCTGTTGTTTGCTAACGCTGTCGTATGAATCGAAACTAGGTCACAGTAGAAGAGCTTTATTCTGGTGTTTTCTTTCTTCTTCTGTCAATCTCTTTGTTAGTGTGTTGAGAGGGGTGGGGAATTTGATCCACGAAAACAGTCAACCTGATCTGACTCGCCATTTGGCTCGGTCCACGGCTCGTGTTACGGTACGCCTTCTTTCGCGGCTTCGTTTTGGATTGTAGCGGTCGGCTTTTTCGTCGTCTGCTTTTGCCCAGACACGATGGTTTTGGTTTCAGTCGTGCCGCGGTATACGGTCTATCGCGCGCTAAAACTGTTTTTTCTTTTCCGCGTCTCGGTTTTCTCGGTATGATGAAATCTCTTTTTATTCGTATCGCGCTCTCTACTCCCACACTGGAACGTTTCGATATTGACAGCATGCAAGCTATAGACCTCGGGCAGGTGACAAAGAACTACCCAGACCGTATATAGGGGTGTCCCCCGCTTATATCGGAGTTGTATTATCAGAGGCTAGAATAACATGGGACGCGACCCCAGTTCCGCCAATATTGTTCGACATGTCGTTCCTTTTCCTAAGAAAAAAAAAGAGATATATATATATATATATATATATACGTGACGATAATGTTACAGTGAGGCTCTCTGGTTTGCCAAAGTTCACGCGTGACTAGAGGCCGTAAGACAAGGCTCCTATGCGGAGCTCATGTTCGTCTGCTTCTTTTCGCAGGGGTTGTGATGACGTCAAAAGGCCGAGCTCTGATTGGCTCTGATTGAAAGATAGAGGGTAGACCTCAAAGCAAGCTGCCTTGAGGTCTACCCGCTATCCTTCATTCAGAACCAATCAGAGCTCAGTGTTCTGACGTCACGACAATCCCTGCAAAAGAAGCAGACGAACTCGCGCTCCGCGTACACCAACGCACTGTTTACAGACAAGCCTGCTCGTGCGCAGGGCCGACAGCAGCGCCACCGTATAGTGGCGCGATGTAGGAGAGTTGAGTTGGTCCATGATGTTCGCGCTTCTTGCTTCGCGATTCGTGCTTCGTCGTTCTTATCGGCTAGAGCCGCGATATCAGGGGCTGCGGCTTATAAAGTAAGCAATATCATTGGCTACGGTTTCGGCTTGTAAAGTAAACATTACTTGTTTCTTTGAACCTTTAATAGAACGCAGGATAGTGCTTTCGTTTTGCTGGGAAGCTACAGTGGTTATTATCCGGGTGCTTGGGCGTAGAACTTCTTTAAATTTTTTTCTCTTTCTTTTTTTTCCGAAGCAGACGACGGACTGAGAAAAAAGGAAAAAGCACCGGTTCGAGGGCGCGTTTCCCTGTCTGCTCGGCTGTGACGTCACCGCGCTGCGGTAGAGTTCTCCTCCGTAAACAGTGTCGGTTCGTAGACATTCCTACGTGCGTGCGATGTTCCATGACGTCGCTAGACAACAAATTTTGCTAAAAAAAATTTCAGCTTTTGGTTTGCTGCGATTTCCGGTACATAACGACTCGCCTAGACGAAGGATGTGCTTTATTTTTTTTTCTATGGCAGTTTTCAAACATCTCAAGCTCTGAAGACTACGAAATCGTTCAAGAAGAGATTGAACATTTCCACCATGTTCCCGTTATATGTTTGCTGGTATCTTAAGTAGGGCCATTTAGAACGACATTCGCTCGATGGTCTAACGCTATTTCGAAACATCCAGTCCACGTGTCGCACGGATAGACCGTATACCTATTTGTACCCTTTGCCGTTCTCAACAGTACAGCACGTACGCACGCACCACCTATCCGCAAACATTAAATGAGTTATTTGACGCCGTAGACAGAAGTGCCGTAAAAAGATATTAGCGAAAGTTTATAAAAAAAACGCAATATCACTGAGAAATGGTCACAATGGCGGGAGCCTAATGACGCATTCGAATAATGAAGTACCTGCACACTCAAGCTGAGGTTCATAGGAAAGGGGAACTCTTTGTGTTCGTAACAAGCAGCAACATGGTTTGGAGCTTGAACTGGTATGACGATGCAGGTTTTAGGCAGGACCTGAGCGACGTTTTGTCGACACGAAGAGGGCACGAAATGAGAACAACGTTGGTAATATTGTGTTTTATGTTGAAGCCATGTTTAATGCTGCATTCTTGAATTTATAATTTTCTGTCGGTTTTAGAGGACAATCTCGTTCTTCGTATTCAAAAAGGTTTCTTGAGTTAAGAATAGAAAAGCGGGTGTTTCTCTACTGCAGCGCGCTGCTGCCATATTTTTTTTGTCACGATCCAAAAGACAAAGTTAACAATAACAAAACAGTTTTCTTACGAAGCAGACACAACTTGGTAACTAACTTCGGCGATCTCTCGTTTCTTGGAAAAGGGTTTTCTTATAAAAAAATTAAATAAAAACAAGGCGCTGCACGATAGCGGACCTTTTCATGCGGTGGTGCTGATGAATTCTGTGGCTTGCTTCGCAGGGTGCAGGAGTCCGATGGCGGCTTCTTCGAAGATTTCACTGCCCTGTCCTGGAAGCAGGAAAACAGGCGACTCCAGGCGACGAGAGAGGTGCGTATAGTGCTCTCCACGTTGTGATTGTCCATCAGTCGCGGGAGCTCTCAGAGTCCATATGAAACTGAGGTGTGGCGTTTGGATGCTTCCTGCTTGCTAGTATTAGATGACGTAGTTTAATTATAATGATATGTTTTAGCATACGGGGATTTGGTGAAAGAATGACGAAAACAATCCCCGGAGGGGGAACAAGGGGTACAAAGTGACAAACGTTATCATCATGGGGAAAGAAGCTGTCCAATCAGCTTGACTAATCCCCAGCTCCACGTACATAGGCTCACAGCAGTGGTGATCGAAAAACAAAGATACCATACACTAGCAATTATACTTATATGACACAATACTTCCCTCGTTGAGAAAATTAACTCAATAAACGACACTGACAATTGCTTACGTTGAGGAAAAATAACTATATAATGAATTTGAGATTTAACACAATAACCGACATAGTACAAAACACTTTCCTAAAAAAAGAAGAAGAGACGTTTACAATTCTCTGTGATGCCGACGCCGCTCAAGCCGGAAACGGGCGCCTAAAAGCTGCGCTCTAACAGCAAATTACTGAAGCAATAAATTACAGTAATATTTTTAGATTGAAGCAAAAAAGAAATAAGCGCGAGGCTTATGTATGTTCCAAGATTCTCTATCAATATTTGACTGCATAAATGCGTTTAATGGAGTAAGCAATAATAACTTGAAGGACATGTAGTCTGTTCGTGACGTGTCTACTGACCAAAAGTTGTGACGTCATTACCAACTAGCGACGACGTGTCCAGTCGACGCCACCTAGAACAATGGAAACATGTAAATAGCCTCCTTTACCTCTTTGAAGGCAGGTGGTAGCGACCGAAGACAAGGACAAAGGAGGAGCCGAATACCACTAGCTGTGCTCATTTTGTCCTTGTCTTCGACCAACTCACGTTTACAAACAAACCGGAGCGCCCCTAGCGGACGCCACCGCCGCCGCGCATGCGCGATGGAGTGTGGGCAGGAAGTTCGCCGTTGCCCGTAAACAAAACGTTGGAATGCGATGTTGTCGGCGTCGGTGTGAGTCCCCGCGCCCTTTTTGCGTTGGAATTGTTGATTCTACATCTTCCTGGCAGTGTCTGATTACTTTAGCGGCCTCAGCGAAATTAACGAGGCTCATTACACCGCGAAACTTCGCGTGAATAATGTGACATGCAGCGATTCATTCCGCGTGGACGCCGCAGAATGGACGCTAAAGCCTGATTCGCATGATGAGATTTTGCTCGCTATTTTCAGTCGCGACGTCGCTCGGGCTGCAAAAGCGTGAACCGTAGCTGAGATGGTCGACGTCGATACTGAAAATCGCAAGCAGAATCGGACCAAGTGAATCAGGCATAACAAGTTGGTGATGGCCACTGGTAACAACGATCAACATTTCCTTGTATCTACTGTTTACACCGAGCCTATTTATTCCAACCAACCTAGGGATACTCGCACGCAATGCCACTGGCCAAGAAACTCCTTTGTTGCGGTGTAATTTTAAGGATAAAAGCGAGCGTTTTCATCCAATCTCTCCTTCGCAAAACTTGATGACGTAGCTGGGCGGTCGCTGTACTGCCCAGTGACGATATTCGAATGCGGATCATAGATTGGACCCGAGCATTGCGTGGGCACTCGATTTGGGTTCGAGATAATCGATAGCTCGAGAAGCATTTGGTATAGTGGCCCGTGTCCAATCGCTGCTATGACGACAGTAGCCGAACCATAAGAATGTCTGGAATTCAGCGCGTGTCCTGTGCCTTGCCAACTCCAGCGCGTGGCTATGATCAACATTGGCGGCATATAATCGGCTCCAGATCACGTGGCCGCTTGTTTTGGCTGCGGAGTTGAGGGGGTGAACGCTGCTCGTTTTCCTTTCATTTTGTCTGCGGCTTCGATAGCGTGTGGTGAAAAACGAACGGGTGTTTTACAGGTAATTAACGTCACGGATCCGTTCCAAGTGGTATTTGCTCAAAGTACAAAACTCGTTGCATAGCTTCTTTAAATGGCAACTCCGCTCAATTCCAATTAAATTTAGGCTTACATGTGATTTCATTTCCCAAAGCACTATTAAACAGCCCTACGTCTTCAGATTCGCGAAATGTGGAATATTATTTCTGTAATCTTAGTTTAAACATCAGCAGATACCGAAACCCAAACTTCGGTTGCGACAGGCAACATTGGTCTCGTGTCGTCAGAGTTATGTCCACGTCACGTCGAACCACGTGGTTCGAAAAATCACGTGATCCTCTATGCGAAGGCGGGCGAATGTAGAGCCATAGCCTGCTCTATACTCACAAAGCCTGTCAGTTCGACGACGGAGGCATAGAGCGCCCGGTCGCAGATTCGGAGCGCGAGGATCTGATAGCACAGAGTATTTCTCGGTGAGCCTTTAGTCAGCGCAGAGCTTTTGCAGCGGCGAGGACCCGAAACATGGTTTTCAAACCCGACGAGAAAAGAAGCGGTAGCGGGAAGAACACGAGGAACACGAGCGGACGTTCCATCGCTCGGGACAAGTGTGTTCCGGCGTCGCGGCGTCTCGCCGCAGCGGGGCGCCCGTTACATGACTCTCCTCTCATCCGTTGTCTGTTGCTCTACCTTTTCACTTCCGGCGGTCGCGTCTCGTGGCGATCCTCCAGGCTTTTTCAGTATAGAGGAGGCTATGGTAGAGCAAAGCGCAAGTATCGTCTGCTCCGCAATTTTCGCCAATGTAGTTTGCTACAACATCCAACGACGTCAGCACCGCTGCGGCCCCAGCTTGCGCTTTGGGTTTGAATCTTGATGGAGGTGCCCGCAATTTGACGCGGGCTTATTGACACGAATCTGCGCCGTGTAACCGAGATTTCGGTTACACGTCACAAGATCCCCAGGTGGTCAGAATTAATCATCAGGCCTCCGCTTCGGCGTGCCAGATGCCTTTCATAGGTCTGGCACATAAAGCTCCAACTTCAGATTTATTTTACTGAAAATAGCTGAAACCTCGCGCCTGGTTTCTACAGGCACGAGACATATATGCTGGTACACTGGAAAACGCCTGGCACGCATAGTGCGACCGACGCGCTAGTCGCTTGACCGTGCATGTGTCTCCTGCTTTAGTAGCCTGAATTGTGTACCTTTATGAAGCTGTACGGCAGACTACACGTTTATTGTCAATAGCAAAATAGTCAGCGAAAGTTATGAATGCCGTGATAAGTATGCTCCAGTGCACATTCATTTGGTTTCACATTGGAACTAATCTTTTCACGCACGTTTCTCTATTTAGCTGGTAACAAACTAGTTAGTTTCATGAGCACAAGCAATAAGAACAGATCGTCGTCCTGCGATTTAGCGACAACGGCTACCCGGAGTTCTACCAGCACGGGATGTCCGTCCATACATTCAGATGCGCACTGTCATGTGGAAACTTGTGAAAGACAACTCTCGGGCTGGTAAAATGGTAGTTCGAGCAGGCAGCTGCACGACATCGTGAGCCTACGAATCGTTCGCCAGGCATCGCAGCTAGGCGTCGGAAATGCAGCCCGCGCCCGTTTCGTAAACAAAACGTCGTTCTCAATCTACAACAGCGGCGAGACGAAACAGACAGCTCCCAGCTCCCAGCTCCGACAGGCACGCAGGGCAGCGCAAACTAGCGCAACCGTGTTACGATGATCACGTGGACGCCGTTGAGCCAACACCGGGAGGAGAAATTCATGACGTCATCGTTCAATTTCGCTCTGAGAAGTAAAAACAAACAAAACTTGAGAATGACGTAGACATGACTCTGACGTATAGTGGCACAATGTTTGGCTTCTCCAAGTCCGTGGTATTGACTGCGCTGTTGATTACGCCTCACGTCGCACGTTATAGAGATAGCAGATCTCGGCGACTTGGCTCGTTTGAAAGTTTGCTAGCCAGTTGAATAAATATATAGACGGAATTAGATCGCAATATTTGACATGTGGTATTCCTAGATGGTACTGAAGAGGGCTGCATAGTTTTCTCAATATCACAAATGAAGCTGAGTTGCCTTTTAAGGGGACACTGGCAGGGTATTTATGTTCGCCGAGGTTTTTATGTTAAACATGACCTACAGACCGACACATTGTTTCCAAACAAGCCCGCTTTGCCCACACCAAGTGTGGGCACTGTGCTTGCGCAGTACCGACAGCAGCGCCACCGCACTGGCGTGTGACGTCAGTGAGTTGCGTTGGTCTATAAGAGTCCAACTATACACCGAACAAAATTTGCGGCTTGAGATTCGTTTTCTTTCCGCCCGAAAACAGCCGGTCAAGAATCGGTCGGTTTCAGTCGCGCTCACTCTCTTTTGTGGCGTTCATGCTACGTGTACCAAATATATTCAAAGTCGTGAGTTATCTAAAGCCCACGTTCAATATTAAAAAAGAAAAGTAATATGCAGCCCATTTCTGTGGCCTCCAAAAAACTGCAAATACTTTGATCGAAAAAAAAAATGTTGCACAGACCACGGGAAGTACCGTATTTTCCGGGCTATAGTCCGCGGACTAAACATGTTTAAAAGTTGAAATCTTAGGCTGTGCGGACTATCTAGGCGTGCGGACTATGCAGGCATTTTGTTTTTCGAGATCGTTCATTATGAGGTGACGTGACGAATTTTGTGAATGAAAGAGTATGTTAATGATGATCTGTATGTAATACAAGCTTCCATGTGAGCTAAGAAAGCAGACATTTGTCAAGGTGTGCCGTGCATGAGAAGACTATGCATGGCAGGTGGACTATGCATGGCAGGTGGACTATGCACCGCGTGCGAACTCTCTAAGCAAGAACTTTTACTTTTGAACCCAAATTTTCCCCTACGGACTATACACTGGGTGGCGATTATAGCCCGGCAAGTACGTACATGTACACGTCATTAGCAATATAACGACGTGCCGCTATAGCTGGACGACGCGATGGCGGCACAGGACACATGTGGGGCCGCTACTTCGGAACGGACGTTCGTGGCACCTGCCAATCGATGTTAGAGCGCGAAAACATGGACCGGAAGGGATATAGGGATTATAAGAACAGTGTACTAGAATACGGGGTAGTGTTGGGGCCGGAGCGGCTCGCGCGAGGCGTGTGGTGTACATCGTGATAGGCGTCGACACCGGCGCATCGGCAGTAAGGTCAGTATGGTCGTGGTTGTGCACCTGCACCGCGTGCACGCGCACGTGCGGCGGCACGTGCGAACTGCAGCGATTTTCTGCTGCCCTGCCGACTGCAGAGCCGCGGCTGGGCTACGCGCGCGCAGACCATTTGCTGTCACCCAAGCATCAGCAGAATGCAGGGATTGGTGTTCCACGCGCCGCACGCGCACGCCTTCCCGTATAAAGATTCGAAGTAAATAACCAAAGCATTGACGAACGCGTGCAAGATGCCATTTGTTTTAGGTTTTTGCTTTGGAAAGTTACTGCTGAGGCCAGCACGTGGCGCGTGGAACACCAATCCCTGCATTCTCCTTGATGCGGGTAAGACCGCAATAGGTCTATTGTATTGTCGCGCCGGTGAAACACACCCGTATGCTAGTACACTGTAATAAAGTGCGAAACAATCCCGCAACAAACGGTGCACGCAAATTCGTCATCGTCGTCGTCTGCTTCACACGTTCGAAAGAGAAGAAAAAAAAAGCCGCTTACAACTCCCTGTAACACCGCATTGGAGCGCAGCTCTTGAGGAGGAGGAGGGAAGGGTACTGAGCGGTGGGTATACCCCTCCTTTCTCCTCCTCCCCTCACGGGGTCACGTGACCTCGGGGGGGGGGGTCGCGTGAGCTGGGGGTCACGTGACATGGGGGTCACGTGACATGTGGGGGTCACGTGACATGTGGGGGTCACATGACCTTACGGTTACGCCGACGGCGACGGCGACGCTGACGCCGGTCAAGCCGGAAACGGGCGCCTAAGAGCTGCGCTGTAAAACGAGGTCGGGTGTAGCCAGATTTGTAACCAGCTACAAGTAACTGATATCTTGTGATCAATAACAATTTACTGTAACTATTTAACGCTTCAATTGCTTCTTTTTGTGGTAACATTTGCTGTGTTTCAATTACAATTTCTTTTATAATCAATTGTATGTTTCCGAAATAGCTAAATTTATTGAGTTGAGTTTTCTTACGTAAAAAATCGATTTGCCTGCCCGTGTGTCACTCCTCTATGTTGCACCAACGTTGGACACTTTTCCTGACCGCTAAACAACTAAAAAGTAAAAAAAAAGATATACCAAGATACCGGAAGGATTAGAATGTCAACGCGCTCAGCGACGTTTTGACTGCGGAGTTGTCAGGAGGGATCGAGAGGGCCTTGTTTCCTGTGTAGGGGTTGTTAGGATCCGGGTTTTGTTCGACAGTGACCTCATCTAGGGAGCCTTCATGCGCACTTTGCTTAGGGTGCTGGCATCTGGCCATTTTGTTCCGAACGCTTATTTTACGGCGAAGCTGTTTATGGCTAGGGTTCCGTGGATATTTCGTGTTCGTCAACAAAAAGTCAGGTCCCGAATTCGATGCAAAATCGCTTCATTCTGTGCAGAAGCTTATTCGTCTCATCACTTGGATATGCATTTTCAGTAGATTAGTTGATTAGTTATCGAAAGGCAGCATCAGTAGACTCTCAGGTAGATAATAGAAGTTTCTCAAAGACTTGCCGCTGTGCGACCCGCGTCGGCCATGTCTACGCTCGCACCGCCCTCTCTTTGTCGTCGTTCTAAGCACGTGCGTGCCTATAGTCGGTGACAGGTCAAGAACGAAGTGGAAGCTTCTTCCATCCGTTTCCATTTCAGCGGAGTTGACGGTGGAGAGGAGGTCGCCTCCTCTCCAGTGTTCGCTCTACTAAAGTGGAAAGAGGTGGGAGGAGCTTCCACTTCGTTCTTGACCTGTCACCGACTATAGTTTTCTTTCCTTCCGCTCTCCCAGGATGGCGGTCCCGTCGCGCGTGTCTACTTTCCGCCGGGTGGCGGTCCCATATTGCGTGTCTAGTTTCCCTCGGCTCCTCGGGGAGGCGATAGTTCGTACCTTTGTTCTAAATTCTGTGTCACGTCTGTGTCGTGTGCTAAACAGCTTCGCTGGTCATCCACCTTCACAAAGGAGAAAGGCTCAAGATTTTTTCTTTTTTTGTTCTTAAGCGCGTGAAAGAGCGTAGTCCCTCCACGTGCTCGTGGCGGTGACTGTGCTACGGCGACATTTTGTTTTCGACGATTTCTTTGTATCTTTTCTGTGAGCGCATACTGTCGGCATCGGGTGCTATACAAAAGATGGCATCACCCTAAACAGAAGAACGTTAATTGAGGCACTTTGACCTCATCTAGCCACGACAAAGAGCCCCCCCCCTTTTTCCGCCATTTCATCTCGAAAGAGTTCACCTGAGAGGGCTTGTATATAACCTATGACGAACGGAAGGCTGTCGTATCTACGATTTATTTTGTTTAATAGATCGGGTTTTCTACAAGTCCAGCATGTGGCTGTTTATTTATCCTTCTCCCTCTCTTTCTCTCTCTCTTTCTACGTCTATCTCTATTACTGAAGGAAGTGACGAATTCTTTTAGCAATAGCGTTTTTAATTTTTGTAAATTTTGATTTTGTATTAAAAAGTTCTAAAAAGTTACGTGGAAAGTAATCAATTACTTTCTGGTCATTTTTCAATTACTTTTGTGATGCAGTAATTGATTACGGTAATAAGTAACATTTTTCAATGAAGTAGTAATTACAATTGTAATCGGTTACTTTTCTTCAATAACGCGCACAACATTGGGTGTAGCCACGTGACTTCCGGCCATGAGCTTCCGTGCTCGTGTTTCGGTTTCGGTTTCGAGCAGTTGAGTATTTTAGCTTTATTAGAGATATACGTGGCTCTGCAGCAAAATATTGATTGGGTAGTCTCCTGACTCCATATTAAATCGACTGGCAAAAAGAATTAGTGGGTGTTAGTGTTTTTTAAAATAAAACAGACTATGCACCAACTCAACTCTGTGACGTCAGGCCACTGCAGTGGCGCTGCTGTCAGCATTGCGCAGCGCACCCACCTCGCTTCACGGAAATCTGGTTTCTGCTCACGTGCAGTGCCCACACCTATCGTTTCCAAGTGTCGACTTTGTAAGCAGTGCGCAGGTCCCATATATAGTATTCCTAAACAAGACAAAGAAGTAACGCCATTTTATGTGATCGCGAAATCCGCTGGTTCTAGCGGGCAACAAGCTTCGCCGATTGGCCAAACTCTCTCGAGTATAAACGGCTCTGCGTAAGACGAGACTATTTCATTTCATTTCATTTCATTTATTATACATTAAAGGGGCACTAAAGCGATTTTTTGAGATCCTCGTTCTATTGTTGTAACCCTATGTGGGGCCGAGTTGAATACTAAAAGAAAGATCAGAATTCCCGACATTTTACCTTTGGCGCAGAACGACAGATGGCGCAACCGAACCTTGCTGAAAATATGGTAGAACGACAAATGGCGCTCGTGAGCCGGCTACTCGCAAGCGATGGGTTCCCGCGTGGACGAGTGGCCGTCCAGTCCCGCTCGTCCGCAAAATGACTTGCGAACAATAAGAAGTTGCCTCACCAAGTCTGACGGACTGGCTTCTTGTGGTAAGAAAGTTGTTAATTCAATTAATTAGTACCGAAATAATTGAATTAAGCGGTTTAGTTTTGCGATAAGTCTGCAGTGGGTTACCCGATCAAAAGCTTTTGAGAAGTCAGTAAACACAGCCCCAGTTTATGTAAGTGTATTAAGGCTATTATGAATATCAGTAACCAACTCAAAACGCTGCGTTAGACAAGACAGTTTATTTTTACGAAATTCTTGCTGATTACAAAGTAGAACATTGTTGGAATCTCATAACTTTTGTAAAAGTATTCTGCTCCCTGAGTTTACAACAAACACTCGTTAAAGAAATAGACCAATAGTTGCCAGAAGATCCGTACTTAAGATTAGGAATTACGTTAGCATGTCTCCGACTCAGTTGGGAAGGCTACCGTTGGTGAGGAATTGATTAAAAAGTTTACTCAAGTACAAAGATGAAGTGTGTTTGGTCATCTTTAATATTTTGTCGTGGAATACCGTTACATTCAGGAGATGAGCTGATTGGAAGGATCTTTATTAAACTCAAAACTCGTTCTCGAGAAATGGTAATAGCCTCCATTTCACTGAAGGCATGCTGGGAAGGTAATAGGGGTGTATAGAAAGTTTATCGGGTGAAAACACTACTAAAATATTCATAAGCTAATCACACACTTCATTGTCACAAAGTTTTGTTCGATTAACCAGGTATGCTTTCTTTGTAGAAGGGTTAATAATTTTAAATTTTTTTCTTAGAGATTAAACTATTGTAAAATATAGTTCACAAAAAAAATCTTTTCGCATTTTTTTTCCTATTTTAGCGTAATCCTGAAAACGACACCATGAAGTACAGCCAATGTAAGAGGACCGATCGAGTCTTTTCTTTTTTCTAAGCATTCTTTTTAAAATGATATTAAACCGAAATGATAAATAATTAAAAATATTCAGACGTTTAGGACTGTATCTGTCAGTAAGGTCCTGGATCATTTCCTTAAAAATAGACAAACGGTGTTCCACTGAACATGCATTAAACGAGCGCTCAAAGCACGGAAATACCTCTAAAAGGTTAGCGTTGAAACTGACGGTGTCGGCTCTGGCAAAATTTACGAATTATTGTTCCTGACTTTTTCAGAAACAGTGACATCGATAGAGAGGTTGATATTTCAAAGAGCGTGTTCACTATATACAAAAATTACAGGAAGATGCATTGGTGGAATGGAATCTCATGGAATCCGTTAGCATAACCCTTGGGAAACGCAACACGCGTCCCTCTTTGGAAATCGCCTAACGCTGACACCTTCACTTTTTTTTTCTCTTTTGCTTTTTCACTTTCGTGTTGCCTCGTTTTTGCCTTGTTACGGGGTCAGTGTTAGCGTTTCCCAAGGGTTATGCTAACGCATTCTCTAAGAATCCGCCGCTGGATCTTCCTGTAATTTATTTCACCCCTTTTCTGTACCCTACCTGTCAGAGTACGTCGACGCCTTTGGATGCGGTCCATCCATATCACTCGCGGAAAAGAAACACATCCATACCACTGGTGGAAGAAACCGCATCCATATCACTCGCGGAGTGAACCGCATCCATCTTTTAACTACACACACATATCACAGCCCACGCACCGCTACTACGGAAACCCAGAGCAAAGAAAAAAACGGCGATGGCAGAGCGGCCGGCAACTGAACACGCCCGCCCGCATTCCAAAATGCCGCGGCGCGTGCTCCTCTCGGCTCGGCACCCGCTGTTCGCGTGACTTTGACGAAAACCAAACGGCCCGTTTTGACGAAAACCCGGCGGTGTCTGTCAGTTTGTCATTGCCGGGGAGAGAGGGAAAGGTAGAGGCGCGCTGACGTCAGCACTTGGGACATAGGGGAGCGTCGCACGCGTCACCCTTTCCCCCTCCTTGTCCCTTTCTCCCTGGCGCTAACGAACGAAGGACACCGCCGGGATTTTTGTCAAAACAAGCGTTCTAATGCTAACGCATGAAAGCAAGTTGTTCACGTCACTTACACAACCAGGAAAAATATTTCTAGGGTAGAGTCACCCTTGACAATTTGGGTGGAGACCGAAACTGCTCATTACATTCATAAATTCAAGACACTCTTTTTGATTACTTTATGAGGGGGTCAGAATTCCGGGTACGAAGTCATTGGCTGAAAAGTTGAAATCCCCGGCGAGAACAACAATTGCACAGGGTAATCCGATAAAACCTTGTCAAGAGCCGCGTTTAATTTTGACACAAAGGAACAATCAACACTAGGGGCGGTAACACACGCCTGTAACAAAATTCATAAGCAACATTTTTTCATTTGTCACACACTATTCCAATTTCGGCCTCATTATGAACTGCAGATGCCGAAAGATAGCTTTTGACAGCAACCGAAACAGCCCCGCCTCTTCGTGCGAATCTGTCTTTACGGTGATAGAAAAAACTGCTATCCACGAATTCATTGTTTGGAATATCTGGTCTACATCTCCGTGCCTAGCATGATCTGACTGTCACACTCACACATGTAAGCGCTATCATGTAAAATATATTGTTTTCTGCGTAATTTTTTTATGTAATGCTTGCATCGTGCATAAAGCGGCACCGCAGCGTTCGAGAATGCAGGAGTCACAGCCGTCTACAAACATGTGCTATTAGCGATGTGCGCGGCCAAAAGCGTCGCTGTGGTCAGCTTTCCATGATTGGCCAAACCATGGGCATATGAGCACTGTCAGATTTTCAACTTTGACGGTGTTAGTTTCGGATTGCGATGGCTCCTAGCTTCTACTGTGCTTTTTAAACACACCATCGAACTCGTCGTCACCCCCGATGGCAAGTAGCCAGAATAACAACTGGTGATGTCACGGCGAGGAAAATCCCAGTCGTGACGTCACGGAGGGAAACCATAAGAGGGCGCCACCGAAACATCTCGGCGCTAATACTCCTAATGAGACCAGAAGCTCCGCCTTAGCTGGAGCTCACTGGCTTCCGGAGTGCCTTATTTGCACGTGCCTGCGCGTTCACACTTATGTTAGTAAGGGTAGAAAGCTCGAGCTGAAGGCAGAGCTTCTAGTCTCAGCTTAAAGGGACACAGACAGGGTGTTTATGCTCGCCAAAGTTTTTAGTTGTACGTGACATATGAGAGCCCAACTACCCAGAACAGAATTTGCCCCTCGAAATTCGGTTTCTTTCCGCCCGAAAACCACCGATCGAGATCTGGCCGGTTTGAGTCGCGCTCACTCTCATCTCCGTGGTCACGGGCCGTTTTCTAAGGTTAAGACACAACCACCAAATTTAATCAAAGTCGTGGGTCATTGAAGGCACACAGTCAATATTAACAATAGAAAAAAATATATGAAACCCATTTTTTGTGGCTTCTAAAAAACTGCAAATATGTTGATTGAAAAAAAAAAGTTGCACAGAGAACCGGAAGCATTCTGTGCGTTCACTGCGTAATTCTCAAAATGGCGTCGTTTCGCGTATCGTAAGACTCGCGGTGACGGCGATGGCAGCGGACGACGGGTGTGGAACCTCTACTTCAGAACTTGCGTTCGCGGTACCGGCGAATTCTGTCTTCCTTTGAGAGAGAAATTTTGGACCCATCAAAAGAACTGATATTCATCCCGTACGACACGCCCGACTACCAAGCCGATTTGCACGAAGGCGTCGCCGACCCGTCTCCCCCTTCTCGTGGCTGAAGACATCGCTCGCTCAAACGTCAGGCACGAAGTGCGTACTTCGAGTTGATTATGCACGCGTGTGATTTCTTTACTGGGTGCAAAATGTGGCCTATGCGTGGTGCTGCCCGACTTCGACCAGGGAGTCCTTTTGTTGGAGGAAAATCGGCAACAAACTTTCCAATCTACACTTGACTGGCTGCATTATTAAAAAAAAAAAAAGAGTTTCCTCAGTAGCTTAGTGGAAAGACGTCCGCTTCCCACGCGGCGTAACAGGGTTCCATCCCGAATGGGCGTACGCTTTCTTGTTCTTTTTTTTCAAACATTTTGCGATATTTACATTTCTTTTTTTATAATTATCAATGAAAAAAAAATCTTGTGTGACGAAACGTCGCAGAACTAAATGGTATGAGATTTCCTTTCTGACACCTGCGAACTCAATGTAATCACCTTCCACAAAATGCAAGGAGCATATGAATGTAATGGCGTCCTCTTTCCGATGGGCCCATAAATGTTCTGCAGGAATTGCAGCCAGCCATTGGTCCCGATCCCGTTGATCTTTCGGAAACTTGTGCAGACTCTGCCCCAGAATGCCACTTTTTTTCGGACGCAGGACATGTGAGGCAGCTCTTCACGCAACATATTGGGGGTATTCTTTTCGGAGCCGATCACGAAAATTCACCACGGGCACTCACTACTCATCTGCAACTTCTCAATGTACAAAAGAACTCATTTTGAGTACAGAACAGCGAGCGGAACAAACATAACTGCAAAAACCACGCATGTCGTCTGCAACGCAAAAAGAAAAAAGGAGGAGGGGAAAAAAAAAGCGCACGGTTGGGTGTAGCCACGTGACTTCCGCCACTTACTCGCTCCTCTCCTGAGGCCAGATTCACGAAGAGCTTCTTAGTTTACGACAACTTAGCTAAGAAGTTCGTAAGTTAAGAACATCGTAAGAAGAGGAGAAATCGGTATTCACGAACGCGTTCTTAAGTGAGAGGAGGAAAGCGACGTTCTCGTACGGCCAAACTAGAACATACCGGTGCTGTTGCTATGGCGACGGCGTCTTCGGCAGCACGAACAACCAATCGGAGAGCTCGGCATGGTTCGGAGCCGTTCGGAGCACATGGATTTTTCGGTGCGCATCCACTATTGGCCCTCTCTCCCCCCCCTCCCCCTATCTTATTCACAAAGCTTAGACATACACATGGATTTTTCATAACAAACACAGGCGGCCTTTCTGCCACCGCTTGTCTGGGGTTCGTGTCCGTGCAGTGATATGTCGACGCTAACACGATTTAAACACGCCCGAATGCCGAGGCCGGGATGCGTAACCGCCTCCGTTGACTGCTACGAACTCGATCGCTACGAAGTCAACACAACTGTCATCGTTGGTAAAAGACGGCCCGTGCCAGTCGTTTGCAAAGCGACGTAGATGGAAACAAATTGCCGCGGCGTTTTTCGCGGCCTCGCAGATGCAGGAGCGAGCCGGCGTTAAAAAAAGATACGTTTGAACTACGAGAGTGTCAGCAAGAGCCACGTAATACCTGTTCATACTCGGAGCGGACGCGCGCGTTTGACCGAAGTGCTGGATTCGCGCTGTTGGATCACGAATTGATAAGCGCTTCGGCGACCGATCCTTTGCGATTGCAACTCGATGCTGACGTGACACCCGGCAAAGAAAGGTTGGACCGGCATTGCGACCCATGAACTGTTATAGCGATCGACAGTGAGGTGCAGTCGTGTCAGAATAAAAATGGAATACTAATAACAAAGTGTACATACCGTGTTGCGAAGGTAATCCATACGACATTTATTTGAGCTCTATATCACACAAAACAAAGAGATAGAATCGATGAGAGCCCCTTTTCGACGACAGCGTTCGTCACCGCTGCCTCGGAAAACAAGGAGATGACGGAGGAAGAGATTGACCTCTTAATCTAAAATTGAGGTCAGCGATCAAACTATAACACGGGAAGGGTTCACAAGGGTCGCGCGGGCATATTCCATTCAGCACGCCAGCCGGTCGTGGGCAGACGGTCTTGGCCAAAGACCGTCAGAGCACCGCTGCGCCGAGTGCTAGGCCTATCTGCCGAACTCGCTTGGCCGGTCGGTGGAATCGTGGCCGCTGGAGCTTTTCCCGGGTGTTTGTGGATCCAGCGTTCTTGTTCGTCGTGGTCTGTTTCAAGTGCTTTTTACTTTTTTCTTACTGCTTGAAGTCGGGACGCGTGAGAGGCGCACGTAGAAAAATAAACGTCCGTTGGTCGTCGCGAACAGTACCTGAGCGACGCTGTCGGCCATGCTGATTTGATCGTAAGAAGAGCGTAAGACAGCTTCGGAGCTGTCGTAGGATTTCGTCGTAACCTGCGCAAAACTTACGAAAATTTCGTTTCGTGAATACGAATTGGTTCTCAAGTTTTGTCTTACGCACATTTTTGGCGTAAAATCGTTTCGTGAATCTGGCCTCTGTTCTCCGACCTCCTTGCGCGGGTTTGAGCTTCGGTTTAGAGCAGTTGCGTTTTTTGGCTTTATTAAGATTATACGTAACTCTGTTGCAAAATATTAATTGGGTAGTCTTCCGACACCATAATAAATCGCCTGGCAAAATATGAAAAATAAACACAACTTTTTGGGGGTGTGTCAGTGTTTTTTTAAGTTTGAACGGACTAGAGCATCTGTCCACTCGCGCTAATAAGGCGTCTGAAAGAACTAAAATGGGTTTAGCAAAAAACATGTAGCTCGCGTTTTCAGTGTCATCAAGAAGTAGAGCAGGGGTGGCCAGGCTGACCCGGCGTAAGAGCCGCAAACAAAACCGCGAAACTTCCAAGAGCCGCGGGGGGGGGGGGGGGGATTTTTTGCCTAGTGCAATAAACGAAACTCGAACTATTTTCAACCTGTCTGAGTCAAAAGCAGTCCAACTGCACGTAAGGTAGCAGTAGCACAAGACTACCAAACAGCAACCTGTCTTTCGATTTAAAACGCGTTCCATTTCCCTTTTTGGGGAAGCCTTCTTGTGACCGGGAGGGAGGCGGGGAGTTGGGGAAGGCGGGGAGCCGCGAGCCGCACTTTAACACGCGAAGAGTCGCATGCGGCTCGCGAGCCGCATTTTTGCCACCCTTGAAGTAGAGAATGCTTTCCCTACACCCTCTTCGTTACAATTATTCCCTTTTAAAAAATTTAACCCACCGACAAAATTATGCCAGCTTAGCTTCCGCGAACAATGCGAAAGAGCGTAAGGACGCACAACCAAAACGCGACAGAGAAGTATTCGATTTGGCCCGCCAGAGGCGCTGCCCAAACCTGAGAGCCAGGGCCGTTCCTAATATACGGCTTTGCTGAGATCTACAGGCTTATGCCGAAGACGGAAAAGACAAAAAGCAGTAGTACAGTGCAACCTGAAACATCTAAAAGAAAATATAGTATTGATGCCTCACAAGAATCATTGACAGCCACGATGGAAAACCCATCCAGCGGTATACCGAGAACAAAACAATGTTATTAAGCAGACCGATAGTTCCACGATTCAAGGTGCGCCGCTCGCACAGAAAAGGACTATGCAGAGAGCAAGTCCTCTGCTTCTTGTGCAGGAGTTGCGGTGAGACCAGAACGACGCCGAGCTCTGATTGGTTTTTAATTCAAAGGATGGTGGATAGACGTGAATGCTAGATGCGTTGAGGTATATCCACTATTTTGTTTCAATCAGCCATTAAAGGCTCGGTGTTCTGAAAAAAAAAAGAACAAAAGAAATTGGGGTATGTGTGTGTTTATTCTGCCTAGAACTCAGTCTTCCTCAACGGGCGACTTGTCTCCCAGCTGTAGATGAGAAATCTAGCCAGTGCAGTACAAACCTCTAAACCATGGGATCTTTAACGTGCACCACGCATCGGCTTTCTGACATCATCGGAGCCCCTGTGCCAGAAGCTTTAAATGTCCCAGGACCCGGTGCGAAGTCATGCTCAGCGACGCCTGAAAAGGAACCCAGTACCAGGCGGCCTTGCGCACGCTGCTCTCATCGTCTGCTCGCCACTTGGTAGGCTCGGTGGGCTACGTTAGGTTTAGTGTACGTCTGCTCCGTGCTCGGTCAGCTTCGTCTGCAGCCCACTGTCACAGCTGGCTTTCGGGACAATCGGCGCACCCAAAGAAATGTCGATGCGCATGTGCAATCTCATCAGGCAACGAACGCGTGCCAGAAGCAGAACGTGTATACGGCTTTCTCAACTCAGTGCCGTTATCAGCGTTCGCGCATATACGGCCCCTGTCCGGCTCGCTTTCCAAAGCCGCGCTGTGACGACCCGCTCTAGACGACGCTCCCGGCACGGCCGGACAATTTCTGCTTACCAGGCAAGTGTTGGGATCCGAATTTCACCCGTTCGTCGTTGATTCGGTGGACCACGTCATGTAATTATGGGGCAAACAACCGCGTTGCAATGCCATGGCAACTCAGTTGTTCGCCCTAGAGTCACTGAATGTTCCCGGATTATATCAATTCCATTCGGTCCGCTTACCGGAAGTTAATCCCCGCAGAATCAAGTTCCGATCGACTGGCTTACCCGAAGGCGGAAGTTAACAGTCGGCCATTTTGGAGATAGGCCCAAAACAACTAAAAACGTATATAAAACTTTTCCGCGTTACCACGGCGGGTACGCACGGTTGGGAGCTCTAGGCATCTACTCGTATAAGTTAGGACCGAACAAAAAATGCGTTAATTTTCTTTAGATTTTTTAAAAAATTTTTATATGAAGCAGCCGCAAATCTTGTTTGCCAAAGAAGATTGCCGGCTCGTTTGCTTGCTCAAGTTGCGCTAGTGCTGTGTTTCAAAATCTACGCCTCAGACGCTAAGCCTAACACTCGACTTCGATGTGTTTTGAGGTGAGAGAGAGAGAGAGACGAGACAGCGAGGAGCAAGTCACGCACCGCTCGGAACGAAGGAAATGACTTTAATTAAAAACAAACCAGTGTCGCCACAGACCAGGAACATGGATTGAAGAGCTCACACGAGAACGAACGCTACACTGTATACGCGCTTCGCTTCGAGCGCTCAGGACAGCGCCATCTTGGAGGGATCGCGACTGCTGCGCCGCGACTCAGTTCTGAAGCGAAGCTTGGGAGTTTCGGTACTCCGGGAACATTCAGTGACTCTAGTTTGCCCCATGTTTACATGGCGGCATCCACTGCATTAGTATCGAACCGGTGAAGTTCGGCAAACATAATTTTGTTTCTTCTAATTTATGTCTGGGGGTAACAAAATACAAATAAAACGATAAGCTTTTTTTGGCTGGAATTACAGCTCCGTCAGTGACTTATTCAGCTTCCCGACGTTTGTACTTTTCGGCAAACAGTCGCCGATGGTCGGTCTTCCATTTGCGACGTCGCTGACTCGCGTTAATATTGAAAAACGCAAACCGCCATCGCAACAAACCCCCTCCCCCAAAACATCAAAGACGGGGACTTGAAACAGGTGTGCCGCCTTGTAGCGACGCTGCCTTCTTTTGATGCGGTGGGTCGCTCGCTTATTCACTTATTTATCTCGAAGCTCGCAAAGATCGTCGGAAAGTCTCTTCTTGTTTTCTGTCGCCGCCATCGTCGCCGGAATGCGAGTCGGCGGGGAACGACGGTGCCGTCTACAACATTACTGTCATTAAATTACGCTCGTACTCAGTCAGACATGTCACAGGAAGAGAAAGAGATTACAAAGCTGGGAGAAGCTCCATTTATCAAGGTCTCCAATTGCACCGCCTAACTCCTTTGTACCAAACGATGGACCGCGAATGACGCTACGACTCGTCCAGGCCAATCCCATATGCCTTGCGGGTGGCACGTGACATTCGAGAGGGACGCAGCAAATAGCGAGAAGCACGGTCACGTGGCACGTTGTTAGCGCCGGATTGGCCGGGACGGCTCTTGGGGCTCTTGTCAGTCCATCGTGTAAGGTGAACCGAAGTAAGAGGGAGGTTCGTTTCGCTAAAAGGTTTACGCTCCTCTTACCTGTTGCTTCTGAAAGAAACCGAGTTTGCAAGCATCGCAAGGGAAAGGAAGAAAAGTGGCTTTTAAAAAAGTCATTCTTTTCGGAGATACAGCCTAGCTAGTTTTTGTTCACCCGTAAATATAACGTAAGTGACAAGGCAACCATTTTTTATTATTATTTTTTCCTTTTTGGCAAAGAAGATCGTTGAAAAAACTACGAGGACTCACAATGGCTTTCAAAATGAGGTTTTGTCTTGTCCTTTATATGCTATACGTGCGCTGTAACAAACCCTATTTTCTCTTCGTGTTTTTTGTCTTCCTTCTGCGCATGACGTTTAGTTTTCTTTTCACCGCCGTCTCGAGTAAATTCATCTTATTTGTCATTGAAATGTGCGCGTACAGTCACTCAGTGTTTCTTAGAAGAAACAAGGTAGGCGACTTGGTTTGTTTGCTTTGCTTATACGGTAGCGTGGGGATTCTTAGGTTGACCTTACTCTTTTAATGAAGAGAACGTCACCGGGCGCCTATACTTTGCCAAATAACATTCGGTTGATCAAATCACTGTGATCTAAGGGAGGGTAGCTCGGGGAGTGACAAGGCAGAAACAAATTCAATCAATCAGATAGCCATATGCGGAATAGCATTTTATGAGAAACGCTACCGACCGCTCAAGTTCAAGTCTCCGTGTTGCTGGAACGGGCCGCCGCGTCCTTTCAAAACGTCGCATCGTCGTTGTTTTTTTGTTTTGTTTTTCTCGCAACGACATCGAAAACGTGCAGACTGTGGCGAGTGGAGTGTCGTGCGGGGTCACTCGCCTGCAGACACGCGCAGTTTGTTCGTTGCGCAGGAGAATGGCGCGCTGGCCAAACCCGGCCAACTCTCCTATAGATTCCACTATACACCCTAAGAAATGCCGGCTCATCTACTTACCCGCAAAACACTCGAAGAGCCAATCTCTGCGATCTGCGAAATCAGCTCAGTGAATGATGAGGCGGAACATCTGTTTAGACCTCAAAATTAAGTCTGCGCTGTGGCATTACGCAATGCAAGCATGACGCTTTGCATTGCGTAATGCAACAGCGCAGACTTAATTTTTAGCTCTAAACGGATGTTCCGCCTCATCATTCGCTGAGCTGATTTCGCAGATTGCAGAGATTGGCTCTTTGAGTGTTTTGCGGGTAAGTAGACGCGCAGGCATTTCTTAGAGTGTTTGTGAAGTAATCGATAATGAAATTTAGAAGCTTTGTAAGCGACGTTTCTATAATATTTAATAACGGCATTCGTAAAACACGTATTTTTTTACGCAATTGCGAACGCACTATACGGCCCCTCCTTTTGAAATACCTAAAATCAGAGTCCGGACTGATGTCGCCTCCTGACTTTTTATCCTCCCTCGGAAAACATGGCGGCGCTCGGCACATGCACTAAGGATAATGGACAAAAAAAGAATAAATTAGTTATTTTTGTTTGGTTTTAGGTGCCCGACGACCTTTTAGACTTCGAAAAGGAAATCGTCAGAACGGTCAAAACAACTGGGTTTAATTTCTGAGTACCGTAGTTTCGGTCCTGACTCCGCCGGGGCAGCCTTTTCACGATGAACCGGCGCAACGTCGCTCATCGAAAAGTCCACACCGCGCATTTCTTCAAACTCGTACAATTAAAAATAAAAATTAGAGATCGCTGAAAGGGTTCTAAAACAGCTTCAAACTTGAAAGGTTAAGCTTCGTCTGCTCGCAGCGATAGGCGGCACACACGAAGGAGAGGGGTTGATCGCGGGACGCGGGAGAACACGACACTTCGGGTCCGGACGGTTCGGAGGCGTGAGAGAAACTCGAGTTGCAGGACTGACTCAATCTTTGACGTCACTTCACTGGCGCGGATCGTGCGAAAACTTCAAATTCAGCTTTGGAATTTTTTTTTTTTTACTTCGCAAATACTGAGTTGGCAAGTTTGGAATTTTGAGGGTAATGTCCCGGCACCGTTTTCATTCGTTTCAATAAAAAATAAAATTACTTGACACGTCAAAATTTTTTAAAGCTTTTAAAGCAAGTGTGAACGAGGCAGGCACGCGCAACCAAAGCGCTGCAGAAGCCAATGAGCTCGTGCTAAAGGCGGAGCTTCTAGTCTCAGCTTAAAGAGGTACTTGGCGATTTCTTCTTGGTCCCCGATATGCCTGAAAATTTGCTAAACACGCCAACAAACATCGCTGAATGGTATCCCAAACATTAGGTGAAAATATTATTTTTTTTTGCGAATTCATTGAATTTGCGATTTCGGTCCTCACTGTGTTTTTCATTCTGGAAGTTTCTGCTGGCAACAACGAAAGAGTGACGCCAGCGGAAGGCAACGGTTCACTCTGTGAACTATTTATTCCCCCTGATTCCAAGCATTTTCATGGCGTCAAATGAATGCTTTGGTAGCTCGCTCCAGCATCCGCGCAGCAGCACGAAACAAATGCAAATGCTGGCCATAGTCCATCGTTTCGACTGCCTGCGCGACTGGCGAGCCTGTCTGTCGCTGACGTCAAGGCGCTTAAAAGTTTGCATGTTGGTTTTTGCATCACTTTTATTTGCCGATGTCACAATTACTATGATGAATTTCGCGATACTAAATAGCCCATCGGAAAGGGTAGAGGCTGGGGATTCAGAAAATATATTTTGTTGGGTTAGGCTGCATCCACAGTAGCGTTCGGATCGCAAGCGCGAAGAATTTGCGCTCGTTTTCATCATCAACTGCACGTGAATTTGTATTGCATCTTTAAGCAACCGCGTTCGGAACCGTTTCGCGGATGCGGTTTAGTCGTCAGTGTGAATGCGGCTTAAGGGTGAACGGCTTAGGTCAAAATGAAATTGTGCATTGAAACCGCCCTTAGGCCTAAAACCGAGGCCAGTAACGTGCCTCTGAGATCAACGCGGACAAGATAAACGTCACGACTGTGGTGCCATCGCAACTTTTTCAAGTTTCGGTGGAGACCTCTTTCTTTGGCCGTGTCGTTCGTCGAGGTTCCATCGACGATGTGCGCAACATGAGGTACGTAAACGCACGAGCGTCGCTCTTGAAGTTTGAAGCAGGCGGAGATGAACCCCTTAGAATTCCGTACGCGAAAACAAAATCGTTTCGCGCATCATCTACCGGACTCATATCTGGAAAGTTTTACTGGCACCACCGATATTACCAGGGCCGTATATAGTGCTGGAGTTTTCACGTCACCTTTGAAAAGCTTGCGCGGAACTCGTGTTCTCACTGAATGAATGCAGACGCAACACTCGTGCCCAACCCCTGTCCCGCGCTGGCCCACAGTATGTGACGTATGAAACTCCAGCACTACGGCCCTGCTATATAGCGAAGGTGTTGGTTTTACGCTCTGAAAACGCAACTTTCCATTTTCCTTTACCCCCTTCTTAGACTTTGGAGAAAAGCCGCGTGTTGTTCTTTCGGTGGTAGATCGCGTGCGCTCTCCGAGTCTGTCTGCCTTTCCCGCCGGAAACAAAAGTGCAATTTCCTGGCGGAGGAAAGCGGAACCGATTGCTCGCTATTCTTTATACCTTGGATCGCTGTGCGGTTGTATATGTTCCTGAACTATCATAACTAACCTCTACGCGTGAATGGCCGCTGAGCGTGTGTAAACAAAAGTACCGAAGACAACTACGTCTACCGCAACAAGAACATTAACTACAACAACGAGAGAAACATCAACTACAATAGCGACTAAAGCATTAACTACAACAAGGACGAAAACATTAGCAATGACCAACACATTGACTGCAACACCGACTTTGAGAACAAGAAGAGCATTATTAACTGCAGCAACATTAACAGCAAAATCTTGGATCACAACATTCGCAGCAACAACAAGAAAAAAGAAACAATAACTACCACAACGACATTGCCAACAGAAAACAAACTGCGACAACAGTATTACCTACAACAACAAAATCATTTACTACAACAGCACGATGAACAATAACTAAAACATTAACCACAAAAGCAACATTAGCAAACGCTAACTACAACATTGATAATAACCAAAAACAAGAAGAACAATGATGACCACAAGGCAAAGAAATAAGGAGCATTGCTCGCCTTCGTAACAACGTATAGTATCGAGTTTATTTCAGAAGTACTAGGACGTCAACCAGCCATCTGGCAAAATCTGGGCGGGGGATCGGAGCAGAGAGGGGAGAACTAGAAATAGCGAGATAGACAATGAACACACACATACACTCACTCAAGCACGCGCGCGCACGCACAAACACATGCACAGACAAGTAAGTACACTCGCAGAGACAGACAGACACAGAGGGAGAGACTCAGTGCACAACACAAAGCAAAACGTAACCTATCCGAGAAATTTGTGAGTTGAGTTCACTACACACTTCGTCACTGCGACTGTATAGCCTCCGCGGACCTGATATATATGTTTGGCCCTTTTATAAAAGATACGGCCGCGTTACATTGCGGAAAACAAGTTCGTCTGCTTTTTGCACAGGGGTTGCGATGACTTCAAAACGCCGAGCTGTTATTGGCTGACGAAAAAAAAAATAGTGGGTAGACCTTAAGGCATTTAGCATTGATGTCTACCCACCGTCCTTCCAACCAAAGCCAATCAGAACTCGGCGTTGTTCTGACGTCACCGCTACCCCACGCGAGAAGCAGGCGACTTGCTCTCCGCATAGCTGTCGGAGGTATATCGATGGCGCCCGCTGAGGCCGACCTCAACGCCGTGACGAATACCCATTGTTGGGTAGCCAACGAGATTGCAACGTTGGGCGATAAGAACGCCGAAGCAGGGAGCGAGGAGTGTCAACATCATAACCGGCATTTCTTAGGATGTCACGTGACTACATCTGTTATAGCAATACGGCCTAAAAGACTAGCGCCTTTCCTCTTTCAAGCGTTATTGCTAAAGAGGGTTCACGCGACGATGCCAAAATGGGACGCGTCCGTCGCGTTGCGGCGTCCCTGGTCGAGCTTCAGCGTCTTTGCCATTTCGGGGCGGGGGATCCGCAAAGGATGACGTCATGAGCTGGCCTTGTTTTCCCGGTGGTATTGGGTAGAGATGGACCTGTATCGTGTTTTCGGTAACTACCGATAAACACCAAAAATTCACCAACCACGAGCCTCCCCCCCCCCTCCCCCTTAAAGCTGTGAAGAACCGTGGAAATGTCAGAATCGGAGCTGTTCTTAAATAAGGAAGACGCCAAGTTTCACGGGGAAAAAAATGTTTAGCGACAGCCTTATTTTCTGTTGATCCAGGGCACATGCCCCGGATCAACAGTCAACAGACTGTCCCACGTGGCAATTTTTTTCTTTTTTTCTTTTTTTTTTGGGGGGGGGGGGGGGGGAGGGAAGAACGTTTAGTGTTCCGGTTGCTTCTCTTTCAATTGTGACAGATGGGCCAGTTGGTACATGACTTATTTTGACAAAATGCGCCGCAAGACAAGGACGGAGTAAGTAAGACAACACGAAGTGCTTCTTTCAACTGAAGTTTTATTGAAAACACACTATTTATATACCCAATCGGGCTTATCAAGTAAGAATTCAAATTCTTTGTCTGTTAGATGCACTGACGGGGCACTAATGCATTTGTCGTCCCCCTGCATTCTAATGTTAAATGACTCGAACATCTCTCTCGAAATTTTACTTCTCAGCTTTCCCAGAATCTTTGTTTTTTCCAGTTCCAGGGCGCAAGGGCATCTGTCGCAATGAATAGCTAAATTGCCCGAGGGGGAATTCCTTACTGACAGTGCGTGCTCTCTTGCCCTTTCATTAACGCATCTGCCAGTTTAACCCACGTACCTTTTTCCGCATGTCATTGGAATTTCGTGTACGACCGAAGATGCGCATTCCACGAATTTTCTAGAGTGCTTCTTTTGCAAACGGTACCGAAACGTTCTTGTCGGTACCGAAACATTTTTCCAAGCATTCGGGTCAAATTATGTTCCCCTCGAGGTTGGGAAATCACATGCGCGTGTCCTATCTTGTTTAACACGTAAGCCCTATAAACACCGATTTTGGTCCGATATCCAAAATTGACACCTACAAACATTAAAACTGCGGGAAGAAAGAAATAGAAAAGAGAAGGGAAAAAATGAATTATACATGATGATTGAAACCTGAGACTGTGTTTTGAAGAACGGGAACTCGTGAAGGAGGTGGAACAAAAGATAAACAACGTCTAAAAAAAACGTTGTAGTGTGTGTATGTTTATACAGCCTAGAGAATAGTCTGCCTCAACGGGCGACCAGTCTCCCAGCTGTAGCTGAGAAACTTAGCCAGTGCAGTACAACCGCTAGCTTGGTGTCCTTAACGTACATCACGCAGTAGTGGTACACGTCCGCACACCGGTGCGATGCTCATCCAGGGTCGCTAAACTCGTCCGCGACGGCAGAGAAAAAAGACTGCCGATACTCTAAAGCGTAGCTTATTTAGTAGAAAGTCAGGTCTTAGCTGAAACGCTTCGTCCCCAACGAAGACGTAGGGGGCAATTACGTGAGAGGCTGGCAGCTCGTTACGTGGTGGCACATGTAAAGCACCTCTACTGAGAAACTGCCCTGGCTTAGAAGCCTTAAAGTCGCCACAATCATTTGGGCGCCCATATGCACCAACGCGCACAGCCACAAACCTCAACTTACTGTCCATGACAGCCATCAGGATTACGAAGTAGGTATCTATACAAAGGCACGTGTTACAACATCTAAGAAACATGGCCATTACATGAAAATTTAGATGTTAGAAACAGTATGTAGACTTGAATTAATCACTTTGTATTTATGGTAGAGACTTCCAGTGTCGGCAGGGGCCTCAATCTGCACGTGCTTCCAGTCAACTACCTCCATGCATTGTTGGGAATTTCATAGTGTCCGGAAGCCCTCGACGATTTCCTCCCAGTCTTTGCTACTTACTGGGAGTTAAGAGCACAACACAAAGTTCAGGCATGGTTTTAGGCAGGGCAGTTTATGTAGTCTTTCTTGGCTATAATAATAAGTACGAACATTCTCATATAGTCAGAGATCTTGCGGTACTTTAAAAGTTAAAATTTCTTAGGGCTGCTACGAACAACACCAAGCTATGGCTTTGGTGCGGTTATATTTTTGGGACCCCCTTAGTAGCACCCCCTCCCCTCCTCCTCTCCTTTCAGATCTTACTTTTCTGATAATTCATTAATGACCCTCGATTGTTTTAAGTGAAGAGTTCTTATGTGCTGTCTTTTTGATAAGCCACTTTTGGTAGGAAAACTTGTAGCATCGTCATTTCGCGGCTTGCACTGGGCGACTTGTGCATTCAAAGGACACTCATACTGTGAGCATCCTTGGCTCTTGAGCTAACGTTGGCGAGGACTTTCGGTGGCGCCTTGTTGTGGTTCCTACCCACGACGGCAGGGCCCGGATATTCCACAATGTTTGGGATCATTGCTAGTTATAAACAGTCGCGAAGAACGAGTTTAATGGTTTCTGCAAAATATACTGTCGGAGCTTGGAACCATTGCTTGCTCAACAGCAACACCATCAATGTTGGCGTTCGGAGATTACCTCTTACAACTTACATTTTTATGCGCAATTACACGTTTCAACTTTCAGGCTACAGTGAGCCGTTTTCTGTGTAGGTTCACCTTACAAAACTGTAAAGGGCTGGTTGACACGCTCGTTTGCGTCAGATGTGTACTGAGCAACCAAAGCTATAACAACGACTGGGACACCGGCACAGCCTGACTCATAAATGCTTCACGGATCTACTTCCTGTTGCATCCCTGGCCACTTTCCGTATGGCGAACAGTTGTCCCGGTGAATGTGTCGTTTGCTGTCGGTTCGGCCAGGCTTAATTTTCCGGTACAGAACACCATTAGAGTCTACTGTATCAAAAGGCCAGCGGCTTTTTCCAAGTACGTGTGCGATGCAAAAGACACCGTGAGATATCGGACTAGGTGCGTTTTGTTGGTTGTTGACCTTTCGCGCCGCAAGGGCGGCGTTGACGTCGTTGCGAATAAAGCTGTGCAGCTGCCGCAGCCACGAATATTTCATAATCACACCGCAATTGCCTTTTTGCCGCACAAGCAACGTCGCAACGGCGAAATCGGAGCTAAAATCGCATAATGTGAAGACTATTTTTTTCTACGCGATACCAAAGAAGGATCTAAAAACTCAGTTTACCTTTACGTATCTTCCCGGTCGAAGAACTTTTTTTATATGTGCCAGTGAGAAGTACCTAACGTGCTAATAAGACAAATGCAAAAAAAATATGCTTGTGGTGTCATGGCTGTGTGTAATCTAAAAATTACTGATTTCAAACATCTTGTGGGATACCTGTCACTGCAGTCCCTTTAAATTTAAACGAGCAAGGTGGTTATATTCATGTCGTTTGCGCTGTCAAGCCTTACCAGATGCGCAAAAACTGCCACTTTAGCGAAGACAAGTGAGTATCACTACTAGCTGAAAGACTATTGTTAAGTGCGCGTGAAAAGCCAGGGACATGTCACTTTATATTCGCTCAAATCGGCGCTGTTTGAGGAAAAGCTAAATTTACTTCAGAGCGATAGCAAGCCGCGCCCGCGATAGGATAGGCTCTCCCGACATACTGCTCGGTGAACTTTTTGCCTCAAGGAGTGCGTGGAATCTGTCGAACGTGCTATAGGCATAGTACGGTAAAATCTCTGGAATAACTCTCGGCAGTTGTGCACCATAAAAAGGGTCTGCAGGAAGTAAATTTCGAAATTTTTTTCTCACAAAGAAGCACTTGAACATCGATTATACGAATGCGATTTACCGCTAAGTAAAACTCCGATTTTGTGCCCCTGTTTGGCCAGCATGGCCTGATTTACCATTTTGGCGGATTCCATTAACAGGAAGCAGGTTTTTTGTCTTTGGTAGAAGTAGGTTTTTTTTTTTGTTTCTACAGAGCAGTGGGGACTTGTTATCACTTTCAGTGGCGGCCATTACGCTCTGCGAGAGCCACGGTGGCGCGTGCTTTGCTCGGTTTGCAAGGCAGCGCACACGCACGTGCAAAACTGTGGAAATCCCGCCGATATCACTACGAAATAAATCAAAACAACTTAACTGAAACGGGCGTCCGTCTTCAAACCGCGTGCTTCGTAAATGCGGAAAAAAAAATCGCTTTGGTTCCTTGACAATGCGAACGGTAGCCCGAAATTTCGCACCCACGTTTCACCGCTGCACTGATATCACAGTGAAAATTCTCACCACGGGATTCAGGCTTCAGCGCTATAGTTGGGACTTTCCCGGCGGAACGAAGACATCCGCACTGCTTCGAGTTCCGACGAAAGGGAAGTTGCCGTTGGGGGGTTTCCGGATGCCGTCGCGTGCCTTGTCTCACAGAGTTGCAACGGGTCTTCTTATATTTATTTCGTCTGGCAATGTTGACGACGACCTAGGGGAGGATGTTCGCGCCATCAGTCGGGTTCGGAACTCCATGGGAAGCAGGGTTCGACGCCTGTTTTCTTGCTATGGCCGCTCTTGTTGCCGCTGCTGCTGCTGCTGGGTGTCCGGCTGTTGTGCCTCTTCAGCTGAATCCGATACTGTGAGTTTTCAGCCGTTCTTAGTGGATGTGACGGTCGTTGGGACTCCTTACGTTGTATCCTGTTCTTCGGCATAACTTTGTTCCTGTGTGGACGGGTGAAATAACGTCAGCTTCGAAAGACGCCCGAAAACGTAGACACCAACCGCTATCCAAATAGGATAGCGGTTTCGTTTCGATACCGGTATCTTTTCTATGGGTGACCGGGGTTTCGTAGCCGAACTACTTCCATATGTACATAGGTCGACCTCTTTGTAATCGTTATCTTGGTTGGCTAGGTCGTTTTTAAAAAAGTGCGCAGAGATAGGTTTCTGCCTTAAAGGTCCATCTTTGTCAAATGTCTGCGTTTATGGCGGTAGCTTTGATTGGTCGAGACACACGGGACTCACGTTTCGAAGGAAGCGTTAGCGCGTCACCGCTTATTTGAGGAAGGGTTGCACTCAAGACCACGAAAAAGATGATGAATGTGAGAAAGGTAAAATAATGTTCCTATAATAATAAAATATAAAAAAGCCCGGTCAATTAAGCTAAACGAGAACAAACCGCCTTCTTATTTTAGTTGTTTGTCCGTGTATACTCTGCGCCGCTTTTTTGTTTTGTTTTTTACAGATCTTTAAGATGAAGCAATTTAGCCAAGTAACGACTTTGCTTAATGGACTTGTCCTCTGTCTGTCTTCCGTTATTCGTCCTCTATTCTTAGCTCCGTCTAGTCTTTAACGATGTTTCGGTTAGAGTACAGACAGTTGGTTTTTGTTCTCACGCTTGCTTTCAGATGTCTGCATCTCTAAAGTATATATGGTACACCGCACATGCCCAAAGGCTGGTTAACACATTCGAGTTTGAGCGAGATCGTTATTGGATTAGAATCCAATGATGGACAGATCAAAGTCATGTTCTCCAATCAGCAGAAAACTCTGTCCTTTTGAAAGTACTCGGCAAAGTAACGGTTTCTTTTTCGAGTACCGGTCAATTACTTCCCTTTTCAAGTAATCAGGTAATCTACTCGAATACTTTTTCACCGTGGGTAAATGGAATTGTGATCGATTAATTTCTATTTTAACGTGTACCGAGAACACTTTCGACCGGTGTATAAAATTAACTGTTCGGTTAATGGGTTGCACATGACGAAAATCAAAAAGCGCAAAGGATAAAGACAAGTGGTAGAGCAAGACAGGACAAGCACTTACTGTCAACTGATGTTTTAATGCATTACTAATGAAAGACAAAAGGAAAGTGAGGAATGTGATAATCAAATAGACATAAAGAAGTAATAAACATTTAAAAAAAAGTTTGAAAAATGAAGTTTTCGGAAATCACAGAAGTTTACTAGAACATGAATGCTTCAAAAAACTCTTAACCAATTGAAAAAAAAATTAAAACTTGTGCAACAGGCACCACGCTGGCAGTTCGAAGACGCGGATAAAAATATTATTCGCGTTCTCGGAGCCCCAGGGTTGCGCCTGCTGCACGAGTGGACACAGCGCTCCCCCGCTCTTACCGCGCGCGCTTCTAATCTTTCTAAAATCGACTGACTTAGTGGTTTTAAATGACGCTCAGCCGTTTTTGAATTTGAACCATACGTTTATTCTTAGGAGAGAAAAAAAAGTTATTGAACAAATTTTAGTTAGTTACACGGCTTATTGTGACGAATAGCCCCTATAATATGTCCCCCTGACCGTATAACTCACCTGTTCAGACTGCATTAGTGCACCTTTTACGGCTTAAAAAATATGGGTCTTAATTAAAATTAAGCGCTTTGTACACGCAGATGTACATTATTTCATGGTTACCAGGTAGATGGAGCCACCGTGTTCTCCTCTTGACGTAAGCGGTCAGCGCGGTCAATGACACTCGAACTCAACTGTGTGAACCATCCTCGAAAGTATGACTCGGAGATTTTCAGATATCGGTTTTGTTTCACGGTACTTTTACATGTGGCGATTGCTTTCCCCGAGCGGCTTTGTTTGGTGAAGCAGAAATTTCAACGAAACCGGTCTGTTTGTTAAACGTGGTACTGATGGCGGTGTGTGTGTGTTCGGTGTCGCCATGTTTGCATGCTTGCAAACAAATTTTGCAGCGACGTAGGCGAGAATGTAAATCGCCATTTATTATCGAGTCGTAGCTATGCAGAATTTGTGTGTATCGACATCTATCTATTTTTGTGGGTCCGCTTTCAAAGAAATGATCATACGCACGATGGTCTTTGAATTATATTATTTTCCTAGCAAAGTCGATGTTGGGTAATAAATGAAACTTAAAAGTAAGAAAGTGCTTAATCAAGCTCCGCCGGGTTTGCCACGCGCTTCTTAAAAAATAACCAACGTGAACGCAATAAAAACTCCATGTACTAAATACTTTATTATCTTTCTACCGAGCGAAGGACAAAAGTAACTTTGGCGTTTATTTTTAGCTTTGTTAAATTCCCGGCACTAAATTGCGCCGTATGTATGTAATTAGGCGGTATGTTATTTAAATTTCTAGCAAGGATGCGAAGACAAGATGAGCAAAATACCTAGACCGTGAAATAAAAATAAAAAAGTAAAGGCAGGCTTTTTGATGCGTACAGTTCTTGGCTAACAGAGGAAGCGTCATCACCTGTGTTGGAGATTTTCCTCATTAAAATTGATTAAACTGTACTTTATGAGCGCCTGCATTTGATGTGCGGTAGGTATGCCTCGCTTGTATCCACAAAACAAATATTCTGCATATCTCCTTTTGGCTTCTTTTTATTTGTTTAATTAGTTGTTTGTTTTTGTTTATGTATTTATTTGGATGTTTGTTTGTTTGCTTGCTTTTCTGTTTAATGCTTTTATTTAGTTACTTGTGCCTGTCTTTCTTTCTTTCATTTATTTTGTTTATTTCTATGCTTTTAAAGCTCAAAGGGTGGTACACAAAGAGAGTGGAATACGCAAAAAAAAAAATACATGGCATTACTGCAAAAAAAATCTTTCAGTTTTTTATTTTTATTTTGATGAAGAAGGAAGATCAGCGAAGGCTGTACTATGGTGGGAGTGAAGTAATGGCCGTCCTCAAGTTGCATCAAGTCGGCAAACCAGAGTGGAAAGGCTGGAAAGGTTGCCGCCATCAATGAGCGACGGCAGCAACCAGACAACCGACGAGCCGCTTGTCTGGTTGCCGCCATTGCTTATAGGTGGTGGTAGCTGTCCGGAGTTTTGTGTCGACATTTACTTGCTGGCGGACACGATCCTGGGGAAACTAGCCCTTAACAGATCCGCTGAAAAAACTTCGGCTCTCTGGTGAAGTTTAACGCTTTGTGTAAAATAGGGTGAAATAAATTTCCGAGAGTCTCTTGAATTTGCTATATCTTTTTTTCCCTTCAGTTATTCTCTTGTTTATTTCATTCATTCATTCGTTCATAGAGTCATAGATTGTTTAGGTGATTATCAACGGCCTGATAGCCTTTTATGTAGAGCAGATAAATGGAGAGTATTTGGTATTTCTTTCTTTTCCTATCAGTAAACTAATTCCTTTTTGGCAAATTTGTGTTTGTACGTTTGAATAGTTTCAATAATGTGGCTATAGTAAAGGTTGACATAAAACTCCTGCAAGGGAAGTAAACCTTCAGAACTCAGTAATCTTCGAGTAAAAAAGTATAAAACGAAATAATATATGTTTTTTTATTTATTTCACAATACTGCAGACCCCGTTAGGGCCCAGGCAGGAGTGGGGGAAAAAAGAAAAGGGAAGGGATGGCAGAGACACAAACACTCACGTTCTTCAACACAACACTGATACTAAATAGCATATATCATCGTAATCTCGAAAAAAATACATCAGGGGTAGGGCTATCAACAGTGTCGTTTTCTAAACAATTCCATTCTATTATGGTCCTAGGAAAAAAAAACTAATTTTTAAAAATATTGTTTGCGTTTTGGTATGGCTCTAAAAGACTTCCATGATTAAAGCGTGTATTTCGGCGTGTAGCGTGCTTTATGTAAGGTGATGAATCTAAATTATAAAGTAATTATTCTTGATTAGGTACAAAAACTTCAATCTGAAATTTTTCCGGCGCGATCTCAAAGACTCCAAGTGATTTCAACATTTCTGATGGGCTGTCTAAGCGACGGTACCTATTGCATATAAATCGCGCAGCTAGCCTTTGAACTTCCTCTAATTCGTTTATGGCTTTTTGTGTACACGGATCCCAGACTACGCACGCGTATTCTAAAACTGGCCTTACTAAAGTCTTATAGGCACAGAGCTTGATACTGGAGGGTGCCAATGGAAGTTTGCGCCTTAGGGACCACAACGCTCGTCTCGCAGCAGCACACACATTGGCAACATGCGTATTCCAGTTCAAACTGCTCGTAATTGTTACCCCAAGGTTCTTAACTTCAGAGGCTTCTTTAACTTGAGTGCCATTAATTGTATAGGGAAAGTTCAGTATTTTTTTCATTCGTAACCCTTAGTGATGTACATTTATCCAAGTTTAATGGCATTTGCCAATGTTCGCACCATGCAAAGACATTCTGAAGATTATTTTCGAGAGCTAGCTGATCATTACGGGTTTCTACTTCTTTGTACAATGTACAGTCGTCTGCAAACAACCGAACCCGAACTCTTTCATCTACGCTGTCAAGTATGTCGTTTATGTATATAAGAAACAATATCGGTCCCAGAACCGATCCTTGTGGAACACCCGATGAAACAGATAACTGACTTGAAAATTACTTATCTATCTCGATAAACTGGGAGCGGTTTGAAAGGTACGACTGAACGCATTAGACTAGGTCGTTTTTTATACCGATTGCGTATAGCTTCTGCACTAGTTTATGATGTAGTACTTTATCGAAAGCCTTCGCGAAGTCTAGAAAGATGACATCAACTTGCTTGCTTTTATTTAGGGCAAGGGATAAATCATGTAAAGTTGTTACAAACTGTGTCACTGTTGATAGCCCTCGACGAAAGCCGTGCTGAGCACTGGTAAGGAGATTATTTTCTTCCAGATAATCAGTAATGTACCTGCACACTATGTGCTTCAGAGTTTTACAACAAACAGAAGTAAGGGATATAGGGCGATAATTAAAAACGTACTGAGGATCACCAATTTCTAAAATCGGCACCACACGAGAGCGACGCCAGTCAAAAGGAATCTCATTTTGTTTTAGTGAGTTATTGAAAATGACGAACAATTAATGTGATAGCCATTCATCATAGCGTCGAAGGTATTCCTTAGGCACATTGTCCGGCCCACACGTTTTTTAACATTTAGCCGAAGCAAAAGATCAAAGATTCCTTCCCGGCTTACGACAAGGTCCCGCATTGCTGACGACATATCACAGATGCTATTTGGTTGTGCTGCCGAATGGGGGCTGAATACGGACTGAAAGTACCTATTGAATTCGTTTGCCATGTCGGTTTCATCAGTGACAAGAATTCCACTAGCATTTAAACACTCAACACACTTTTTTGTTCCTGATAAGAAGTTGCAACATTTAGCGGGCGCTTCCTTCAGAACACTGCTAAGAGATTGCGAGAATAAAAACTCCTTGGAAGTTGAAATTTTTTCTCTCAATTCTTCTTTTATTTGAGAAAGCTCAGATGTCCCATACTTGTGAGTTCGCTTTTTACGTTGCAATTTACGTTTTAGTTGAATAATCTCTCTTGTTATCCAAGGATTGTTTCTTCTTGTGTGTTTTACCTTGCTGGGTACATACTGTGCAATGAAATAATTGCAAATGTTTTTGAACATAGTCCACTGGGGTTTTAAGTTACGTTCCTCACAGAAATCATCGAAGTGTGTCTCCAAGTAGTCAAGCACATCAACATCACTTGCATCGTTGTAATTTTTAACAATCGACTTTCTTACACCACCAAGTTTCGCGTTTTTGAAAAAGTTGGATGTAAAATACAGCAATTTATGATCGGACAACTCTGTTAAAACGTCAATAGTGTAGCACGACATTAGTGGACTAACAAAGACCAGGTCCAAAATTGATGGCGCTGTGTTGCCAATCCTAGTCGGCGATGTTACTATCTGAGTAAGATCGTTCGAGAACGCACAGTTAAGTAACATCTCTGAATCACGTGCGTGCGCTCCCACCGATCTCAATTTTAACCAGTCAATATGGGGTAAATTAAAATCATCGGCTATGATTAGTCGTACGCGATCATTACGAACATTATGTTCATTACATTACATCATTATGTTCGTTCTGGACGAACACCGAGATTGCTAATTACCGTTATCAACAAATATATTGGCTGCACACACACACAGACACACGACACACACGCACACACACACACACACACACACACACACACACACACACACACACACACACACACACACACACACACACACACACACACACATCACACACACACACTGATGACCTTAGCTGGAACATGTATTTTCCGCGTGATATAAGTCTATCTTTATATTACCTCAAAGCCTCGACATTATTGCGTTTTTTCTCATTCATATCTGACAAGAAAGGTCTAAGAATACATTGGTTCCCACTATAGCAAAATCATACGCGTGACGGGAACGTGTTAGGCTTAAATTCTTACCGACGCGATTCTTAGAGAATCCGAGTTCTCATCCATTGTGTCACCGTAAGAGCTCACCAGAGCGAGGAACAAGAGACTGCTTTTTTGTTTCTAGTAAAGTGTCTCGTTGTACTAATATAATTTAATGAGTTACCTCCAAAAGAGACACTTGTTAAAGGTCCCATTTTCTTTTCCAGACTTTAAGGGGAGAGCTTTTTCGAGGCGTGTCATTCTTATCTTGCTGAAGAGTACTCATGCATGGGATGTGTGTATAGAAGGCACCCATCGAAGCCGAAGTGTCAGTAGGCTCGTAAGGGCGTCAGCGGCGAGTAGGTTCATGTGCTTTCGGCGTTAGAACCCCTGTAAATCAGTTTGAAGTTGAATGTAATCTAATGTCGTCCCTTTTTTTCAGGACGAAGCGGACAAGGACAAGCCGATCCCGACCGAGGACGAACTGGGCATCGCCCATCACGACTATGAAATCGGAAAGAAAGAAGTGAGTACTATCTTATTTTCACGCTCTTTCTTGCAGCGTCTTGTAGATACCCAGACTAGCGTTGCAGCGAAAGAAGCAAGTCATTATTCTTGATATCTTTTCCGTGGCAAGTTGCGTGTTCGAAATAAAGTGGACCATGCGACCACCATTATTTGCGACGATAAAGTCACAAAAAATAAAAAAATAAACACTCGCGTGAAAAAAAAAAAAACATTCTTGCCATATTTACTGATACCTCGTATCATAACATGGCTTGCTATTGAGCGAGCATTTACCTTTTCCGAACCATGTTTGCATCTTCGCTATGACCGTAAGACCGGGCAGAATTGGTTGCTTGACGGTCAAACCTCTCCACTTCCAAACGCTCTTCACGTGTGTGCTGTTATATTAAAGCATTAAACGGGTTTTTAACGCTACCCCAATCCCCAAATTTTGTCCGTCCGTCCGCCCGTTCTCCGCTAAATGTAGCGGGGAAGTGGCGTCACGAGCGTCACCTGACGTCGCGTGACTTACACACCTTGGGGAAATTAACGGTACGCGACCTATACGTCAGCTCAGTCTCCCCGCTAAATTTAGCGGGAAAATTCACGTGGCCAAAACATCAATTCATTTTCCCCGCTAAATTTAGCGGGAAATTGACGTCACGTGACCTATCCACCAATTCAGTTACCCGCTACATTTAGCGGGAAAATTCACGTCTTCTGACCTAGACAGCTACCCAGGTTCCCCGCTAAATTTAGCGGGAAAATCGACGTGACGTGACGTAACGTCACGTGACTCATACAACTATTCAGTTTCCCCGCTAAATTTAGCGGGAAAATGTGCGTCACGTGACACACCAATTCCCTTACCAGTTCCTTATAATTCGTTTCATGCGTTATAGGACTTTGAAGGTAAAGATCGCTGCGCAATTTTTTATTCCTCAATTGACTTCCTTACCGGAGATGTTCTGCGCATGCGCGTGCTGACCTTTCCCTAGTGGCTAATTCCCACACACATATTTGCGTGAAACATCTTTGTTTTGGTGTATCATCAACCGTATAGTACTTCATCTTCGGTGTTTACTTGATGGCTGTTGGAGAAAGAAGAGGAAGAGGAAGGCGCCCGGGACACGGGACGATGAGGGCAGACATAAAGTCACTGGATCCTGGGAAAGTAGCGCCATTGCCTTCCCTACCTGCTAGCCGGACACAAACAGATACTAACATACAGACGAACCAAACCTCGCAAGGCGATTGGCTAATCTGTCGACGTTGCCATGGAAATCGCCATCTTGGTCCATTTAAATCTTCGAAGCTTCCAGATTGTCGTTCTAAAGCAGTCGCGCCAAGATCACCATGGAGCATCATCGTACTGGAAGAGTTCCTCGCCAATATAAAGAGTCTTTGGCACTGTGTATGCAATCAACTTATTAATCACGCCCATCTCCATTGATCTCTTATTATTATATTGTTCTTCTTGCGTAATTTAAAACAGTAAAATTATTTTTCAGTGCCTCCAAGCACCGACACAGCATGTGGTGGTAGTACGAAGGTGTACACTCGTTTCGCCGGTGTGTGTTTAGCAAAATCTCGGTATACAAAAAACGTCTCCATAAAGTTACCCGTCACCAGCGAATTTAGATCGGCTCACCAAGAACGGAGGGGACAAGAAGAAATTGCTCATTTCACGGACCAAGATGGCGACCACACGGGGAGCTTTGCGCTACTTTCCCAGGATCCAGTGACTTTAGGCAGACAAAGAGGAAGGGCTCAGAACGGAACGGTTCTCCCGGTTTTATCTTTGACACACTGGTGCCGGAAACCCGGGAGAAAACCTTACTCCGTAGCGTTCAACGATGGAAAGAGCCAAGAGAACCCGCGTCGTTGCTCGAGCAGCAGTCACCCGGACAATCTCCCAAATGAAGGAAATTCTGGTTAGCCCCTATTCAGCCAAAGCAGAATTGCAGAACCACGCAGATTATCTTCAACAACGGCAAGCACATTTGAAAAATCGAGATAGGGAAATCGACGCGCCAATCGACGAGGAGGGACTCGAAAAAGAAATTCCCAGTCAGGTCTTCTTCTTCTTCTTGTAACGAGGTCCAGAGAAGGAAAGGGAAAGCCGGGAGAGATGTTCGGCCTCTCTGTCGGGGCGAGTCGCCACCCGGCTTGGGGAAGGGGGAGGAGCCGTAGGTGGCTAAAAGAGATAGTGTGGAAATTTAGAGGTCAGTCCAATAGTGTGATGGGGCTTTGGCACAAGTGTGGGTTTCAATTTAACAACCTTGCTGTTTGCGGTGTGCGGTATTAGGTCAAAGACGGTCTGCCAAACCAGTCTCACTCAAAAACTCCAAGAGGTCTTTGTAAGCCCTCTGGGCTAGCCGACGTGGGGCTTCTGGGATGAGGAGTTCCCGAGTCGTGGAGGAAAGGTAGTCCATTGAGAGTGTAGCGTTGAAACAATGTTTTACGCTCTTCTTCGTATTCTGTGCATAATAGTAGCACGTGTTCAATGTCCTCTAGGGCTCCACAGTGCAGGCAATCAGGGCTATTGACTCGTTGAAGTTTGTGCAGAGTTGATAGTACGAAAAGAACGTCAGCTTTGTTATGTCAAGAACCCGTCGCCTTCTGAATGCGGAACCTACCACCCAAGCACCGACCGCAGCGTCCATTCCACGGCAGCATCCTCGAACCGTAGCCCTACCAAAACTCCAAATACCAAGTTTCGATGGAAATCTCAGAGACTGGCAGGGTTTCTGGAATCACTTCCACGCGACAATACACATCAACCCGGATCTGCCAAAAATCGAAAAGTTCAAGTATCTTCTGTCATACCTCACCGGCCAAGCCAAGCGCGCAGTTGAATGGATTCGGCTCTCAGAAGAAGAATACGACGTTGCAGTCAAGGTACTAACCGAGCGCTTCGGACGACACGATGTTCTAGTGGATGACCATGTTGACCAGCTTCTGGCCTTACCAACCATCAAGAGTTCCGACAACGTCTCCCAGTTGCGACAAATGTACGACAACGTGACCTTCCGAGTAAGCTCCCTTGAGAATTTAGGAGTTCCCCCGCTCAGTACGCGGTTGTACTCAACAGAGTGCTCATGCGGGCCCTCCCACAAGATCTTGTCATTTTATACAGGCAAAAGATGAAAGAATCGGGGCAGGGGAATGGAGAAATCCTGATATGGACCACCCCACTACCTCAGGACCGGAGCAAGTAAAAGCCATGATGAACTTTCTACGTATTCAGGTGGAAAGTCGAGAGGAATCTCACGCATCTCACACAACAACAAGCCTGAGGAACAACGCACCACCAGGACATGGGGACTACCAGTCAAATGAGCAACAAAGATTTCCATCAGCGTACATGTTAGCAGCGGGGTCATCGTCCACATCTACTTCGTCGTGTCCATTCTGCGACACGACGGAACACGATCTGCAGGATTGTCAAGCGACACTGCCAACTGAAAACAAGCGCCATCGTCTGAGGATAGCAAGGCGCTGTTTTCGCTGTGGCAAGATCAACCATCTCGCCAGGGAATGCCGCATGCCAAGACATCTCGCCTGCACTCGCTGCAATGGCCGCCACCTCACTATCCTTTGCGATGTCTGGCAGGGAAATCCAACTTCTGCCCAAACAACCAGCGGAACATTCACGTGTCATTCCATGCCAAATAACTCCATCAAACGACAAGCACACGTGTCAGACGCACCCACGAGCACGTTCAATTCCACAACAATACTTCTACAAACCGCTAAAGCCTGGGCCATTGGACACTCGAACAACATCCTGGTCAGGATCCTAATGGACAGTGGCAGCCAAAGAACATTCATACGACGTGACGTGTCCGAAACTTTAGGATGCCCAGTACTCGGCAACGAGGAGATTACCATATTCACATTTGGGAACACTCGCATTCCAAAGCGACACTATTGCCGACGAGTCCTGGTAACCATGTTATGCCAATTTAACGACACACGGATCACACTCGAAGCTTTGGAAATTCCGGAGCTATGCACCATGAGCTCCCCTCCCATCAGCAGTGAGCTTCTAAACAAGCTGCGGATTCACGGGCTCGTAGCCGCCGATGTCCCTCCAAAGGCCAATGAGCGAAGCGAAATCGGCGTTCTCGTTGGTTCGGATAATTATTGGAAGATTGTAACAGGTGAAATTCTTCGCGTCGACGAGGAACTTACAGGCGTGAACACCATCTTTGGATGGATGCTGCAAGGCACACACACATCGTCAATTTCTGAATCTTCAAGGACGATAACGACCCTCTTTCTGGCATGTGAACCGCTTCAAGACTGCCAGAACCATTTTGATCCGTCCGAGATGTGGCGCCTCGATTCCATTGGAATCACCGACTCACCAACAGTACACACTGAAGAGTGTTCGACGCTTTTGGAATTTGAGAGTAACATCGTTAAGGTGAACAACCGTTACGAAGTTCCTCTCATGATAAGGTCACCTGGCTTGGGATTCGACAACAATAACCGCACCGTGGCAGAATCACGCCTTCGAGCACAATTACGACGATTCAGCCAACACCCAGAAACACTTCTAGAGTACGACAACGCAATCGGGCAGTATTTTCAGGACGGTCACGCAGAACGTGTTTGCCCATCACAGCCGATGTCAGAAAACGTATATTATCTACCACATCATGCCGTAGTTCGACGAGAAGCAGTCACCACAAAGGTCCGCGTCGTGTTCGATGCATCTTCGAATGCCGCCGGGAAGATCTCGTTAAACAGTGTTCTCGACAAGGGCCCCAAGATCGATACAGATATACTTCGTATGCTTCTAACGTTTCGCAGTTCTCCGGTCATCACCACAGCGGACATACAGAAGGCGTACCTCCAAATCAGCATTCGTCAACAAGATCGGGACGCGCTTCGTTTCTTGTGGCTAGAGCACCTTCCAACAGATAATCAACCAATTCCAGCCTTTGTTGATTGGCGAATGACCCGAGTGCCCTTCGGAGCATCTTCAAGCCCATTTTTGCTAGCAGCCACGCTGAAACATCACTTTAAATCCCTGGAAGACGAATACCCGGAAATGGCAGTTCGCCTCCAAAATTCATTCTACGTCGACGATCTCATTCTTGGGAGCCCGACTGAATTCGATGCGTTAATTGCGTATCACGAAGCAAAAACAATCCTGTCAATGGCAGGCATGGAGCTCCGAAAATGGAATTCAAACTCAGAATCTCTCAGGGATCAATTCCGGCAAGACGGAGTCTCCTACGAAAGCACTGCAACAAAAGGCAGCACAGTAAAGGTATTAGGTGTTTCATGGGACACGAAAACCGATGATCTAATTATGAGTACGCAGAACGTTTCTACTTTTCTGACAACAGCACCAACTACGAAGCGCTCGGTACTTCATGCATTTTCGAGGTTGTATGATCCCCTGGGGTACTTGGCACCGTTCACAATTCGTGCAAGACTGTGTTTTCAAACCTTGTGGATACAACAACGAGTCTGGGATGAAGATCTCCATGGAAACGAGAAAACAGAATGGAATTCCTGGTGCACAGAATTAACCCATCTTTCATCACTAAGAATTCCTCGATGCGTGCGACCCGCGCAATCCCAGGGCAGCCACAGCGGGGAGCTACACGTATTCACCGATGCAAGTCCCCGAGCATATGGAGCAGCAGTATATGTTAGAGTCTCTTCGTCACAGGATTTATTCGAAACGCGCCTTCTAATCAGCAAGAATAGAGTGGCGCCGGTAAAACCGGTAACTTTACCTAGATTAGAATTACTCGCATGTCTGATTGGTGCAAGACTTCACAGTTATATTCAAGACATTCCAGGTTTTGATAATCTACAGTCATACTTCTGGACAGATTCTAAGGTTGCACTGAGTTGGATTTGTAGTGACGCTACTAGATGGCAGCCCTTTGTTAGAAACAGAGTTACCGAAATTCAGCGACGCACGAAGGAATCTGCATGGGACCACTGCAGAAGCGAAGACAATCCTGCAGATTTATTGACAAGAGGAGTATCGGCCCCTTTTCTATTGCACACGAGCACGTGGTGGACCGGTCCAAAATGGCTCGCACTATCTAAACTGAACTGGCCAACGCGACTCTCAGTTGCCAATGGTGCACACGAAGTAGACATGCCTGAACAAAACAAGTCCGTCCTAGTCAATCCTGTGGCAGTACCACACGCCACTGGCACACCGACAAATTCGTCGTTGATGAATTTGCACAACTACAGCAATATCAACAAGGTTATTCGAATAACCGCATGGATTCAACGGTTTCTAACAAATGCATCATTGCATCAAGGTTCTAAGGCCGGACCACTAACAGCTGATGAGATTTCTCAAGCAGAAACATATTGGATCCGAAGAGTGCAAGATGAGAGATTTCCAATCGAAGTTGCGGTTCTCAACGAAGGCAAACAAGTGCCTTGCACGTCAAATGTAAGCCGATTTCACCCATTTCTTGCACCTAACGGTGTTATACGAGTCGGCGGCCGCTTGCAACAGCTGCATGAATCCTACGACCTTAAGCATCCTATTCTGCTTCCAGGACGCCATAGATACACTGACCTGCTTATTTTGCATACGCACACTCGGCTTCTGCATGCGGGTGTTCAGAGCACACTTACCGAATTACGCGAACGATTTTGGATTATCAAGGGACGCCAGAATGTCAAGCGGGCCATCAACACCTGCCTTCTTTGTCGTCGAAGAATGCTAAAGGCTGCAACCGCACCAATGCCGCCGCTGCCACGAGAACGCATAATAGAAACTGGGCCATTTGACGTTATCGGAGTGGACTTTTGTGGTCCCATGTACATACGAGCCGCATCACAAACAAAGGCCTACGTTGCTCTTTTCTCCTGCGCAGTAACACGAGCGATTCATTTAGAACTGGTCTCCAGCATGTCGACCACAAACTTTCTAATGGCATTCCGACGATTTGTTTCGAGGCGAGGAATACCGTCTATAGTATATTCAGACAACGCCCGCACCTTCCACTACTGCGACGAGCGCTTCCGCATGCTCTCCAGTTCAGAAGTTCAAGACTACTCGAGCGGACTTCGGATTCAATGGAAATTCAACGTCGAAAACGCCCCCTGGTGGGGAGGATGGTGGGAGAGAATCATCAGAACAATCAAGGACGCCTTGAAGAAAACGCTCGGACGCACAAGCCTCACATTTGAAGAACTCACGACTACCCTCTTTGAAGTGGAGGCGGCCGTAAACTGTAGACCTCTCACTCACATTAGCACGGACCCCGATGAGTCGCAACCACTAACACCATCGCATCTCTTAATAGGCAAACGAGCGGTTAGCCTTCCACCGAAGGTTGATAGGGTCGGTACCAACATCAACAGCCCCAGAATTGAGACGAAGAGTGATGTACCGTCAGCGACTCATAACGCAACTGTGGAAGCGGTGGAAACGTGAATATCTTCTTCTCCTTACATCGGCTCACCAAAGCCCTTCCGAGGAAGCATCAAGAATACAAGGAGGAGACATCGTCATTGTAGAAGACGACCAGACACCGCCCCTAATGTGGAAACTTGGCAGAGTCACCCAGACGTTTTCAGGCAGAGACGGGATAACAAGAGCATGCGACATCCGTCTGGCAAACAAGCAGGATCATTCGCAGGCCCATTCAACGTCTGTATTTGCTTGAAACTTAGACGCACTTTGCATCGCCCAGTTCTCGCCGTCGGGGCGGGAATGTGTTGGAGAAAAGAAGAAGAAGAGGAAGGCGCTCGAGACACGGGACGATGAAGGGCAGACAAATAAACGGACTCGAGCGGAACGGTTCTCCCGGTTTTATCTTTAACAATGGTATTGTACGATCATTATTAATCCTACTCTGGCGTATTGCTTTCAAAGACTATTGTTTTGTACTCAAACACTATTGTATTGTACTCAGACACTGTTATCGAGACATCTGTGCCCCAAGAAGCTTCTGGATACCATGCTGTTGTTTGAAAAGGTCCGTTAGGGCATGTAAGGTGACCGCCTGAGAGGCGTGGTGTTGTCTTTGTAAAGGCGTGATATTTGAGAGTGCTGTTGCAGCGCACACTCAGAATCAACTTTCACCTATTGTCTGTTAAAACTAAAGTCTTAAATCCGTGGTGCACGTCACAGCACCGCTTTGGAAGCTTGCTCTTAGTACGCGCTCTGCAGCAACGGTACCAACAGATAAGCTCGAACCGCTAGGAAATAGTATTTAGTGGCTCCTGAAATAAAGAGTTTCGGTTGACAGTAACCAGACGCCCCTGTTTAGGAAAGTGTACACGCAAGATAATCCTGGAAACGCTACTATTCGCATCCAGCAGGATTTTACATCTTGTGAATACACCTAGAACGCTCTCTGAGCTACCAGTTAATTCCGAAAAAGCGTCGTCTATTTTTTCTTCTTCTGGCTTTTATGGTTCATTTTTGTGCCCAACTCATTTCCGCAGTGCTCAAATTCTAGCGTTCTACAGAAGCCGGTAGGACATGCCAGAAATACTGATCCAGACAATGCGCAAAGGGAGGTTTAGTCATACGCTTCACGGTGATGATATTACTTGTTTGAATAGTTTACCATCGGAAAGTCTGTCTTCTTTAAAGTATGGTTAATTTTGCTTTCGTTCGAAAGGGACAGTTCGCCGGACGTAATGCATTTGCTGACCTGGATCTTTAAAGTGTACTGCACTTACTGGTGGTTGCGCTACAACTAATACACGTATCATTGAGGACTGTTGTAAGTACTATGGTAGATGCAGCATCGCACGACACATCATGGAAGATTTATGCAAACAACGTACAAGCACGCGTTATCTCAGAAGCGAGTATTGCGGGAGGCAGTATATAAGTGTTTAATACCTCTCAGTATCGCCCTCTGTGGTATCGAATTCCCCGATCATTAGCGATACCGGACGTTTGACGAAATTGTTTTTTTTTCCAAGTGAGGGCGGAATTTTACGTTCGCCATCGTTGACACATGGTAGCTTGGTAATACGGGAATCCACCGCTGGGTGGCCACGAACTCGAGTTTCACGGGTACGAATTTCAATTCTGGCATGCTTCTCGACCATTACTAATACGTGTTGCGCGTTGAAGGCCTTATGTTAATAGCCGAACTCTGCTGACCGAATTGATCGCCTGCACAGCGGATGCAGTAGCCAGATCTTGAGGGAGGTTAAGGGGGTCACCGTTCCACAAGAAAATGCATGAGCGGCAATGTACGCGAGAGAGATTCAAAGTTCGAGTACCAGGAACACAGCACTGTTCAACGGCAGGAAATTTCACTTTGTACAAGCAGAAGTCTAGGTGTCCTATACTAGAAAATCTGACAACGGAACGCGTTATGTCCGGTTGTTATTTTCATTCCGCCTCAAGGCTTAAATCATGCAGTTTTCCAATCAAGCATAAGTTCTTTCTATTCTTGCACTGCCAAGGTTCTTCCGTTATGAAGAGTCAAGCTGCTTTGTTTGCGTTGTACCCAAGTATAGCTCCTTTGCCATAGAGGTCGCTCATCCGGTCACGCCTGCTTGCACTCGAGGTCTCCTCTTTCTGCGTCGTAGATACCGCAGTCGCTTAAGATGGCGTGAATTGCCTCAGTTGAGTTGCAACTCGGTCACTGTGGAGTAGTGATTTGTCCAGTGCCAGTGAAGGAAGTTTATACGCTACACCAAGTCGTAGTCTACCTAAGATTTCCTCTTTCTGCCTCGGCGTTTGACGTGGAATGAAAGATGCCGGTCTCAAGCGTGGAGAGGTGCGTACTGGTATGGTGGAATGTGCCACAACGCTTTCGTTATGTAGTGGTATGAGGATTTTCGATACGCATGTCAAATATTGTATACACTACATGTTTATATACATAATGTTCACTGTTATATACTGTATCATAATGTATGTTGTAAATACCATATAAAGATTGGGGAGGCCCATTGAAGTATTTCTTCTTCTACAGTATGAAAACTTTGACAGTGAGAAGTTAGTCTACGTTGAACGGGTGTCTGATGTTTCCGTATATTTCTGACAATATGGCTCTGAGGTAAAGTGTACTACAAAATATTGCTTGGGTTAGTCCCAAAAGGCTTTTCTTACACTTGTGAAAATTTGTTTCTCTTTTATGTTTGCTTCGTAAGTCCTTCGCCATGTTCAATCATCTATCTAGGGTTTCGTATTTACGGGGTTTATTTTATTAAAATATGAAAATGCTTCTTTTTCTTGTGTGTGTGTGTGGGGGGGGGGGGGGGGGGTATGTATTTCTTCTAGATTCATTGTTTTTCTGTGTCCTTTTTTGATGTCGGACAAACAATCAAATTTTTATAGCAACCTACATGTAAAAAAAAAAAAACAGGACGCGGGAATGAGAGCTTTTAACTTGCAGACAACGTGCGCGTTCGTTACCCAATACTTTGAAAAATTCCCGGTATTGATGAAAGAAGGAAACAAGGTAAAATTTTTAAATTCAATTAAAGTAACGAGATAAGGGGCGTGGTTCTCCAAAAAAGCAGTAACCTTGCCGAAAGTTCAGCGTGGCTACTCTCGGGTGTAGCACTGAATGTAGAAAAACATCCATTCTCGTGGAGCTTGGGTTTTCATTATTCGAGGACAGCTCCGATTTCGTTTGTTTTAAGTTCGCAGCTCTTATGCGCTCGTTCCTGTGTTTTGCAGCGTCGGCGTCGGTTTCGCCGTCGGCGTAACCGAAGGAGGAGGCGGATAAGGGGAGGGAAGGAGAGAGAAGAGGAGGGGAGGGTTCTCCGTACCCTCCCTCCTCCTCCTTACATAAATAATATATATAATAAAAATAATTAATATTATATACATATATATATATATATATATATTAATTAACAAGAATAGAAAATCCTTGGTGAAAAGTGCAACAACGGACGGTTTATTCTTTGACGTTTCGGCCGGAGTCCGCGACCTTTCTGACAGGGATATAATGTACGCAGCAGTACGAGGTCTGTATTTGTACATACAGATATTTCTTCCTCAAATTCTTTAGCATGGTATGTCGCAAAATCAAAATAACTCAAGAGCTGCGCTCTAATTTCGTATTACAGAGATTTGCAAACGTCTTCCATTTTTTTATTTTTTATTTCGGTTTTATTCGATTTTTGATATAACCGACGCGAGGGTCAGTATTTGAGATTTCTTAATTCACACACCAAAAAAAAAAAAAAAAAAAAAACTATCCGTTCAATCGATTTCTAATTTTTGTCTCGTGGGGTCGATCGAACTGCCTGTTCACTTTTCTAGCGTTGGCTATTCGGGCAAAAATGCCGGGTCGCTGCAGGCTATGGACCCATGCGCCGCGTCTGATATTCCACCGAGAAACCATGCAGCGCATGCGCAGAAGGCGTTTCAGAGCCCAGTAGACAAAGATAGCAGCGCACAGAAGGTCATTATTGGAATAGTCCATATCGATCATCCCTGACAGGATGAGTGCGTTAACGCGCCACAGCTCGGAGCACGTGGAGTGACGGATCGCCTCCGCAGAGCGCAGAGGTCCCGAGTTCCATCCCTATGCCCCGGCTCGTTTCGATCTGGGTGAGAATCGTACCGGCGTGCGAGCGTGTATCATTACCGCATGGTGCGGGGTGAAGACCCGGGCAAAGCAGTTGTACTGCATCGGGAAGATTTCTCATCTGCAGCGGATACACGAGACGCTTAGTGGGGCTCACCAACGTCCCGTTGTCTAAAAACACACGCATAGTTTTGTCACACGGCAGGATCTGTTTCACCAGCCGAATTCCGCGAGAAAACCATCACAAAGAAGAGTCGGGGAAAACCGTCACGTCTATTTCCCCTCTAAATTTAGCGGGAAATATTTTTTTCTCGTGACGTCAATTTTTTTGCTAAACTTAATGGTGAAATTAGGGAGTTTTCGTAGATCGCTTTCGCCGTCCCGCCATGCTCTACGCAACCCGCTACGACACCCTGAACTCTATACGGTAAAGGCCATCGGCGCGCAGCCGCAGTAGTGGTTTCTTCGTTGCGGAGAGCTGAGCGGAGGGGAAACGTGTTCTACGAAAACTCCCTAAAATCGTTACGTGACCACGTTGTGTGACTTGGAGCCGCATGAAGTCGATTTCTGCGATGTGGGTTCTGCCTAAAGCCACTCGATAAAATGCACGCTAGGCGTTTATTACAAGTACCGCCGACCATAGTTGTGGAAACGTGCTAGACACGTGCCACGCGTGAGTGCTCCACCACCATTCGCTTCCAAGGGCCGCTCATGTGAGTGCTGCGCCGCCATTTGCTTCCAAGGGCCGCAGAAGGCAGGGGCCTGGTGCACTGGCGCGTTTGACGCCACTTGCAAGACAAACGCAAACGCATCGAGGGGCTTTAGGCAGAACCCTGCCAGGTGGTTCTGCCAGGTGGTAGTTTGCGCTTAACACGCTCTGCACTCCCCTGTTTTCTGTCGGCATGATCCAGCTTATGGCGAACTCCACTGGATCGTTTTGGAGCGCGCCTATTTCACTGGTCGAACGGGATGAAGACGGATGTGTTCCACTCGTTGTTTTGGATCAGTTCCCACTCCAGATCTCGATCCGGATCCGAGAAAAGTCGCTCCGCCGATTTCGGCGGATTCGACCGGAAGCCAACCTGGCCGGCCCTCGGCGCGCACACGTAACTTCCTTTCTTGCCGTGCATCTCGCCTCGAAAGAATTCGTAATGACCGTTCACGAAGCGCCGCCCGCTTTACTGCTGCTGCTATACTTGATGACAGTTCGTCGTCAAGTTGCTCGAGCAGCTCATCCAACAGCAGTGGCTCGCATAGCAACGACGAGGAGGATTGCTTAGCTTGTATGTCCCGCATGAATTCGACCGCCTTTTCGGGCCTCCGCAGAAGAGGCCGAAAATCGAGACGTTCTTGGACACCAGTCACGAGCATTTCGATGAAGAGTCAAGCGGGCTATTCCGATGCATATCGCTTATCGACACGCATTTTTCAAGATCATGATTAACTTCGCTCGTGCGTCGAACACGTGTGGTTAGCGCCGCGATTGCGAAAACAAGTGCTTCGAGGTTCGGGACCGCAGGAAGGGGATTCCCGGGAAGGTGAATGACGGGAAGGCATCCTCAGATCCCGGAGGAGTGGTCATGTTCCATTGGGATCCGGAGGCGGAGCTACTCCGTTCGCATCGCGTGCTCCGTCTCGAATCTGGTCTACTGATCCCGGCGCGCTCCAAAATGACCAGTAGAATTCGCCATCAGTTGTTCAATTCTTTTGGCTGCCTTGATCATCTTTTTGCCGGGTCTTTCAGTGGGACGAGCTGTACGTGGAGGTGCTGTACACGGTGGAGCACAAGCTGGGCTGCGGCGGCGGCGGCGCCATCGGGCCCGGGGAGCTCCACGCGTACGCCCAGCGCGCTTTCAACATGCCCCCGGAGAGCCACCGGCGCCTGCTGGCCCTGGCCAGGGAGGAGAAGCCGCCCATCCCCGTACTCAACGTCACCGTGGTCGAGGCACAGGGACTGGAGGCCAAGGACCCTAATGGCTTCAGCGACCCCTACTGCATGCTTGGCATCCAGCCGGCAAGGTACGTACCCCATTAGAAGTAACCCTTCAGCCCTTATGTGTTGCAAGATGATATCAGCCCTTCAAACCCTCTGAACTCTTCATAATACCTTCAGCTCTTCAAATCCCGTCAGCCCTTCAAATCCTTCACGCTCTTCAAATCCTTTCAGCCCTTCAACAAACACCTTTAGCCCCTCATCCCCCTCAGCCCTACAACCTTCAGATTTCAATTCTCTAGCTCTTAAGCCCAGAAACTTTTAAAGCCTGGAAGGAGTTAATGAGAAGATAATGAACCGTCGACCAAAAATGCAGCCGTTAAAAATGTAATTGGTAGACCTTTCAGGAAATCCTGGGAGGCTTCACATACAATTTTTCAATGAGGTACTAGAGTCATTGAAGAGCCACCGCGTTTATGCTGGACTCTATTACATAAATATGCGGCGAAAAACCGATGAACTTCGCCCGTCGGCATGTTCGCTTTGCGCGCGGCCTCGACAGCCACCGTTCTTACACCCGTGCAGAGCGAACGCCGCCGGGTAAAATTCGTCTCTTGAGCGCAGCATATTCGTTCGTTGGACTTCATCAGCCTTTAAAGGGATACTGAACCAAACATTTCAGTGATCATAATAAGTGGCGCACGATCTTCCCGCGGGCCAGCAGCCGCCTGTGTGCGCGAGCACACGCAACGAAATTTACGTCATGATCCACCATTCTCGCTTAAGATGACAATGAAATTTATATGCATCCTGACAATAGGAGAATAAAGACAGGCTTTTCATCTCCACATGTCAAAGCTGCCTTCTTGCTAGATCGATTGATCTCCCTCCTTTTAGACCAGACCCCACTGTGGAGATGAAAAGCCTGTCTTCACTCTCCCTTTCCCCGGATCCAACACATTTCACTGCCATCTTAAGCGTGAATGGAGGATAATGGCGTCAATTTTGTTGCGAGTTTTGCGCAGACCGGCGGCAGTTGACTCGTGGAAAGATTGTGTTCCAGTTATTATGGACACTGAGATGTTTGGTTCAGTATCCCTTTAAGGGGGGTCATACTGCTCATTCATGCATCATACAAAAGACAGCCTGCAAACACGAGTCATCTCGATATCCGTGGTTCGAGTGCCGCGTGCCCAAGTTTCTTCTTGAACTCATTGCCTTGCAGCATTCGAAGCACGGATCTTCGATGACTCGCGTTGAAATCTGTTAGCAGACTGTCTGTTGTATGAAGTACAAGCAGTGTGACTCCGGCTTCATTGTGTCCGCATTCTTTTACGACAATGTCTGACGCCGGCGCGACGGTCCTTCGTCCTCTCTTATCCCGTGCTTTTCTTTTACTATAGTCACCGGTTCACGGCCGCCGCCATTTTGTTGCCTAGAGCTCCGCGGGCGCCGTTGACGACAGCTATGGAATAAAGTGCGACCTATTGATTGTGACTCTGCGTTGTTTAGAGGCCCAGGAGATATCGTATTGTGCTGTCCCTGGACTCTAATCTGGACACTTGGTGAAAAAGTCGGCGAGGAGTTCGACGACCGTGATTGGCCGGCGCCAAAGTCAAGCGCGGCGACGGCCAATCACGGCCGTCGAATTTCTCGCCAATGTTTTCGCCAAGTGTCCAGATCAGAACCGCCGGACTGTTTTAGCAAGCAGAAGGAGGAAAAGCGCTGCCTGCGTTGTCTGTTTGACGCGTCGGTGGAAGCTGTGACAGCTGTCAACACTGCTCCTACGCTCTGGTACGCACGTACCCTCTCTGATGTCAGGTTAAAGAAGTGTCGCTGACTGCGGAACTGGTCATGCATTACAACTGCTTTAGAGCCAACAGCACGTGAAAACCGACAGGTGCGGTAAGGTTAGCAGACGCATTGCACCCGAGCCCTTCGGCAGCGGACGCACTATGCTTCGTTTCATCTCGAGTTCCAGTGGTGTCAAGAATTGTTAGTAAAACAAATACGAACATCTAAACTAAAATCGCGATGTCACGACGTATTCTTCTGGCTTGACTGAATCAGTTGGCGATAACTCATGCAGCGAAACAATAAAACGCCGTTACCTGGCGCTTTTCGCCCAACTTGATTCGCTCCATTGGATCGTTGTGTTGGTGGTGCTCGGAGTTGGTGGAAACAAAGTATAGTCACCAGATTTAGAATGCTGACTGCACCGTGCTGCATGCATGTTGGTGGTGCTACCGACAAAGGCCTGGCGCGAAAGGAGCACTTTTTCACGTGCTAGAGTCACTGAATGTACCCAGAGCACCGATTTCCATTCAGTCCGCTTCCCGGAAGTCAATCCCGCACAATCAAGTTCTGATTAGCTGGTTTGGCCCTTGGCGGAAGTTATCAGTCGGCCATCTTGTGGATCGGCCCAAAAACAACAAAAAACGCGTATATAAAATGTTTCCGCTTTACCACGGCTATGGTGGATACGCAAGGGTGGGAGCTCTGGGCATCTATGAGTTAGGATCGAACGAAAGGTGCGTTGATTTCCTCTAGTTTTTTTTTAGATCAAGTAGCCACTAATCTAGTTCGCCAAAGAAGATCGCCGGAATGAAGGAGTGGTGAGGTCGCAGGCTAGCTGGTGTAATTTGAGCATAGCTGTAAACCTGAGGCTGGGGATCGGGACAAGGGACGAAAACACAGAACGACACGGACGAAGTCTCTAACGAAACTTTATTTCGCTCTGGTTGCGCTGGTGCTGCGTTTCATATCTGTACGCCTCAGACGCTAAGCCTAACACTCGACTTCGATGTGTTTCGAGGTGAGACAGGAAGAAGAGACGGCGAGGAGTAAGTCACGCACCTCTCGGAACGAAGGAAATAACTTTAATAAAAACCAAACCAGTCTCGCCGCGGGCCAAGAACGTGGATTGAAGAGGTCACACTATAGAACGAACGCTACACTGTACGGGCTTCGCTTCGACCGCACTTGGCAGCGCCATATTGGGGATCGCGACTGCTGCTCCGCGACTCGGTTCTCAAAGGAAGCTTGGGAGTTGCGGTACTCTGGGAATATTCAGTAACTCTAGCACGTGCCTTTCATGTGCAGCTGATCGTACAAACTAGGCGTCTCGTAGAACTGCGCGCTCGCGTTTTGCTAGCGTAGCGCACCCATGTTTATGGGCGAACATTAGGGGCCTTCCTCCGCCAACCAGAATGGCGGAGGAAGCACCTGACATTGCTCTGCTGTAGGAGTCTATTCTGACAACACGCTGTCACTTGCCTTTGCTTCAACGCTCTGAATGGGTCGCTGACCCCCGCGTTGTGGGCTGGAAATATTTTCGCAAACGCCTGCTGTGGGCACCCTGGGAAAGTAGCAGAAAGAAGTAAATAAATGAAGAGTTCCAACCTTGCAGGCAGTGTTTCAATGTTCGCCTAACCATAGCGTCGTGCGTCGACGTCCTCATAAGCAACAGTAACTCGGCATGTGAAGGTAGCGGTCTCTGAAGAAGTTATCAAGATTTCTCAAGAAGATGATTTGTTCAGCTTTTACAGCACTGGTCACGAATCACTCTGTAGATACTTACAGTCTCCTTCTCCGCTTCCGTGACATTTCCGTCGCCGCAGCAACGACACTCAGCGCCGTCGTCGACGCAGCAGCAGCGCAGGCGGCGGCTCGGACGACGAGGTGGTGGTGGTGCAGCGCCCCGGCGGACCGGCGGGCAGTCCGCGGCGGTCCCTGCGCAAGCTGGGCGCGTCGTTCAAGAAGAAGGAGCCTCGCAGCGGGTCTCTGGAAAGCGCCACGGTGCCGGCCAAGTTCATCCGGACCACGACCGTCAAGCCGGCCACCCTCAACCCCAGGTGGAACGAACGCTTCAGGCTGTGAGTATCAATTAATGAATGAATCAATCAATCAATCAGTCAATGAACCAATCAATCACACAGCCGTTCTATCAGTGAACGCAATCCATGGGCAACTCAATGAATTAGACACTCAATCGGTCAATTCCTCGATAAATAAATCAATCAGTCACTCGAGCAATCAATCGATCAACCATGATGTATGGTAGTCAAGCGTTACTGTTTGAATATGCCGTAAACGTTGTTAAGTGACATGTAGACATGTGCGCTCTGTTTTCGTAAGCTTCGTTGTCGTAAGCGCTGGTCGCGTAAACGCCGGTTCCGTAAGCTCCGTTTGCGTAAGCGCTGGTCGCGCGGGATTTTTGCAATATGTTCGTTGTAGTTTGATGGATACCTTGAGAGCACTTTGCTACGTGGTCTGTATGTTGCGTGATTTCATGTAAAAATTAATTTTCCTGTAATTTGAAGTGCGTGCTCTCAACCAAGTACTGCTGTCAGGCATGCATTTACTTAATCCTAATAAAATTGATAGGATAATTTCGTTCTTTCTTTCTCAGAGTCGCACTAGCTTGCGAGACGGTGAAGGGGGCTGTAGTGTTTCCCTTTTGCGAAATACATTTACGTGGAAGAAAAATATAATATAGAAGGGTTAAGGGCATGCTTAGAGTATAATTCTTATTTAGCCCATTATCTACAATTAATTTTACAAACTTTTGCAAGCATTGACGATTTCCTCTTAATATTTTTAGGGACATCGATGACGTGCATGCAGACCGACTTCACCTCGATGTCTGGTAAGTAATTGTCATTAATCTATCTTATTGTTTTCTTCGGAATAATCCTTTTCATGCTTAGGTCAACGGATGGTGAAATTAAACGGGTCATCTTGGTTTTAATTTTTTATCTCAAGAACTACTGCATGTTTTATGGTGAAATTTTATGCATTGAATGGAGTACTACCTTTGGGATTAATTTTCTGTTTTTTACTAAAGCCTTTTTTAATACTTTTAATAGTGGAGTGTCAAATCACAAGCTGAGTTCCAGTTTTTAATGTACCTTTTCTAAACAACAAAAAATAGGATGCTATTTAATTTGGCACATATATTCTACATGCTACTAACTTTGAACTGAACCTAAAAAGAAATTAACATGCAGCATGCAAGGAAAAAATATTGTTCTTTCTAGTCGTGCGCCATTAGAGGAAAACGTTTATTTTTTATTGTTCAACATTATAATGTAGTGAATTCTGAAAACATTTAGGCTCAGACTGTTGGCAAGATATTTTACTATAAGCTGTAAAAGTTTTAGGTGTAATCTGATAAGTAGTTTCTTAGTAGAGGTACATCAAAGTTCCAAAAATTGCAAAAATGTCATTTTGAGAAAGAAAAAAAATGTCTTCCAACGATAGTAAATGGCCAGGGAGCGCAAATTTTGGCGCCATACTGAAGTGGCTTGGAACAGCTCGTTCGCTCTTGCCGCTTGCTGGTTTTGTTCCTCAGACTGCATATAATATTTTACCACTAAAACTGCAAAATCGATTTTTTTGGTTGATTTGCCCTACCATCCCCTTAACTCTTGAGGCCTGACTTGTAACCAGTTGTTCTTTGGCGATTATTAACAATTCACATACAGTCACAGTTATTTTGATTGGAGGAGACAATAAGCCTACCCAATCTAATCGTTAATGCTGGGTGTCGGTGAAACCACCAGCTTCGGCCTCATGGTACCTTCAAGAACAAAGTGGAGGCTTGAATTCATTTCGCCAAATTATACGAGCACCAGGAGAATGCTGGGAACGTAGATAGAAGCGCTGCATGCGCTCTCGTTATTGATGTAAAAACAAATTGAAATTGACTAAGGCAGTGACGAGTGCTTGTGCATGGCGTCATTTATTTTACAATTTAGAGTGAGTAAAGTTAATGTTTCAAACGCCACCTCGTGACTGCGTGTAGGTGCATTTGCAACATGCTCCCTGTTGTTTGAGTAACTAAGCAAAGGTAAATTATACCGTTCCTGAATATACCTTAGCTGTTATTGATGTCATCTATATACCGGAACAATGAGACTCATCTCGGGCTACAGGCTCAAACAGTGGCGGCATGTCTTTGGCGCCCTTGGTGTCTCATCGAATGGGCAGTGTAAAGCAAAAAACGCGAACAACAGCAACAACAACAAAAACTCCATTGTGCACTTGATGTTCTTTCTTGACGCCGTTCACGCTGTCTGTTGTTAAAATTAGGATAAGCCATTGCCTGCCGCCATCTCCGAGGACGGTTGCTTCAGGTCTTTGTGTGCAACGTTCCTTCGTCCACTTTCACAATCATCAGCCTCAGTTGTGCATGACGAAGCTGGAGCGGGTTTTTTTCCTTGTTCAGGGACCACGACGACGAGAAGCTCGGTGTTCGACGCAGCCCGCAAGCTCAACGAGGTGACGGGCCTCAAGGGACTGGGCCGCTACTTCAAGCAAATCGCCCAGTCGGCCAGAGCCAGCCCCGTCGACACCGTCGACGACTTCCTCGGATGCGTCAACGTGGCGCTCGGGGTAAGTTGTACCTCCAAATAGTTGCCTTATTTTGTTAATCTGCACTTACTACGACCAAGCAAATATACCACAGAGCTACGCCACGCTACGCATTCGATTTGAGCTCGAATGCGACGAATTCCGTTCTGACAGCTTGTAAGCACTTATGACGAGAGAACACACTGGCGTCATTTATCAGGTAGCCGTGTAACTGTTTATAACTAGAATTAAATTTTTGCAGCATTTGCCCGATCAAATATACGTGGTGCTTTTTTTATGCTGTAGAGATTCGTTTAAAGAAAAGCTGCGAAAGCTTACACTATTCCGGTTTGTGCAGGTGAGGTATACGACCAAGGTATACATTAATAGAGTTGGCTAATCGTCACGGTAAGTCAGCTAATTAATAAAAAAAATGTCAATTAACGTTTTAAATAAGTAAAAAAAATTAAAATATGGTTGCAATGAGAAGCTTGCTGAGCGTTATCGAAAATCACTAAATCAGTCAATTATAGAAGAAAATACAATTGGAGCACGTGCGAAGCACACTAAAGCGCTAAAGTTACCACTCGTGCAGCAACGAGCAAGGATATAAGGCGCCAGAGCGGTTTTTCCGTCCCTTATCACCGGCGTTTGCACACCGCCAGCCTTGTGCCTGTTGCACGAGTAAAGTTTATCGTAGTACTGCGCTTTCCACCCGCTGATAGGTTTTTTCTAAAACGTTTTGATTTAGTGGTTTTCGATGACGCTCGCCCAGTTTCTAATGGGAACCATATGTTTGTCTTCACTAATTAAAAAAAGTCAATTAAGAAATTTTAGTCTAATAGTTATTTATTGTGAAGATTAGCCCCGGCTAATTATGTCCCCCTGGCTGTATAATTCTAGTGCACAAACGGCATAAGTGTAGCTTTCACGCTGTTTTTCTTTAAACAATTTTGTAAAGCCTTAAAAACAGCCTGTACATATACGCGCAATCTATGAGAAACGGTCGCATTGCCGAAAGTATTTCAAGCCTATAATAAACACCATGTGCGCAAAATAAAAAATAAATAAGTGAAATGCATTTAAATTAAAAGTGTCTCGAGGACTACCCGACATATAGTTGTGTCGTATCTCGTCGTAAACAATCATAGGCTGTTGCGGGTCGCTAGCGTTCACACTCACACTAAAATGTGGGAGCCAGCGCTTGTTTACACTCGCGCGGATTCGCGGGGCGTATCCGCGCAGGCGGAAAGCGGATTTCGTAGCCGAATGGCGAACTCGACTCGTCGCTAGCGGGAAATTTGGATATGTGTGTCGGACTGATTTTGATTTTCCGCCAGCGACGAGCGGATTTCGCCGCCCGGCGCTCAAAATCCACTATCCGCCCGCGCGGATCCGCCCGCGAATCCGCAAGTGTAAACGCGCCACTAACATAGGGTGTGTCGACACTACCATGGTATACGACGCCGCCATGATGGTTATTCGCCTTTTCGCATCACGTGACATTCGCTGGTGCGCCTACACGTGGCAGCGGATCGGCGGTGCCTCCATATTGTTGTCTAGAGGCGCATGGCAGCCGCCAGTTTCTACATCTTTCCTCACTGAGCTTCTAGAAAGTATATTAGGAGACCAGCAATATCGTTGTGATCTTGCTTTGGCGAAATGCGGTAAAAGTATATTAAGCATTTCTGACTTTTATTGAGGTATATTTCGCCAGTGCTATTGTAATGTTCGAAATATATTTTGAGCATGTATATATCTTTGTCGTCAGACTGTTTTGACGACGCGGTAGCAAGTGCACCATTGAAACACAACGTTTATAGTAGTATCTTATAAAGCGTACTTCACACATTGGAAGTAGAAGAGCTGGATTCTCGAAACTATCTTACGACAAAAAGTTAGTAAATAAATAACTACGCAAATGTTTTGTGGCTTTTTTTGAAGCAAAAATTTGCTTTGAACGTTTGCGTGAGACAGGACGAAATCCTACGACAAAGGCCCAATTCCTCCTTACGAATTTTTTTCCTCGCAGCTATTTGTTTAAAATGGCTGCCTCGCGTTCGTGCATGAAGAACAGCGCGACGCCAGAAGAAGCTTACGGCAGCCGCGTGTGCTCAGCACTCATCGGAGACTGGAAACAATCGCGCATCATCTCCGTGAGGGATAGTACCGCTCGCCGGGGCCGTGCAGAGTCCCGCGATATGCTGGCCTGGCACCGAGCGCTTGCGCCGTCCGACAGCTCGGCCTCGTTCGCAGCCTGTGCAAGTGCTGCTGGCGCTTCGCTTTTATAGACCCTTCCATTCAGCGCTCTCAGGGCGGCGCCAGTTTTGTTCCACCGCAGCGCCCCTCCGCACATCCGGGAAGTTCAGCAGGTTCGGCGGGGTTAAACGGAGAGCGGGGGCGAGGGCGCCCCGATTCCACTTGCAGGCGACAAACCGCGAGGTTGCCGTTCTCCATTGTTAAGCTGTACCGGCGGGCTGTGCCGAACACCGAACACTCGCTCGTGGCTGCCGTTGTGAAGTGGTTCGCGTTCTAGAATGCCCATAGCCACTCCAAAATCAGCCTATAGCGCTCTCTTGTTTGATTTCAGAATCAACCCTAGCGTATCTTTGTTCCGTTACTTCGTTAGGGTGGAGTCCGCCGCGGCGGTACTACCCTCAACCACTGCGCCCTATTGCGTCAGGGGAGCACGTTTTATTCGTTATTCCAGACTTCCACTCATTGTTGCAAAGGCCTATAGCAGTACGAACTTCGTGTATACAAAGTTAATGCAACCAGACTTGACTTTTCGCCGGAGGACCACGCACTCTAACACAAATTTCCTTCGTTTTTATATATACTATAAATGCACGCAGATATTAGCGCAAATAGTTGTTTTATCGAGCATAGCATTACACGATAACTTCCATATAAAAATCCGCGCATCTGCGCTTGGAAACGACCAAAATGGCGCTATTTTAAACCGAGTTTGAACGCCATCTGGATGTCAGGTACAGCCCACTCAGCGGAGCAGACGACGCGCGGGATGAGGGGGGGGGGGGGAGCGTTTTCTCTCTCCGTTCTTCCTAGTGGAACGAAAGCCAGTTTCCAATCCGCGGTAGTTTACGTCAGAAACATGAGACCAGACGAGTGCCTCGCGGATAGTCAACGAGATGAGCGGTGATTTGTGTTGATACCTCCCCGAAAGTGGAATCAAGTCTCCTGTTACGCCGCGGCCGTGCTCGTCTTCGGGCTAGGCCTAACAACGTGTTTGTTTCGCCCTCCCTGCAACGGTCGCGACCGTCCGCCTCCGACTGCCGCCCCGCTGAATAGAAAATGCCCCCCTCCCTTTTTTTTTTTTTAAGTGGACCTTTCCCTTATGAATATCCTAAACCCTGACCTCGATTTTAGATTGACCCCCGGCCTTGTCCTTTTGTCGTCCTCGATGGGCCGTGGTGGCGGACGCTCTCGTCACAGGGACACTTCCGTTATCGACTCGATCTGCTGTTACATTCGACACAAAGCTCAAATAAGCACCGTACGGGTTTCTTTCGCATCATTTAGTACTCACGCTTTAATCTCTGAGCATATGTTCCTTTTGTCCGGACGTGACAGGTAGTAGTATAGTAAAAACACACGGCTCGAGATAGAGCATCTCTTAGGAAGTACGAGATGTTGGTCAAGAGTTCCCCTGCCGAACGTATATACGTCAGCATCGAGTAGCGATTGTCTAGTGTCCTCGCGTTGCAGGAGCAATTGAAATGCAAGAGGTTGGCCACGAAGCGGTTACATACTGACGCAGCCCAACAGCGTAGCTTTCAGCGCTACGATCGAACATACACCGCTCTCAGCGTGAACAGGTGGGATTGCTTGTACTTTTGTGGTATACAAATAACGTCGTCTACTTCCTGGATCCCTGGGACCACGATCAATGCCGTGGCGATTTGTTTCCGGGTGAACCGTTTGGCAAACTAGCCGTTCGGGCCGTCCCTTTGACCAAGGATTATAGTTTCTTTTGTTGTTGTTAACGTCAGAGATCGAGTTTGTAGGAGTCTACTAAAGTGATTATGCCCGCCATCGCGGTCATGGTAAGCTGGGCATTCGGGTTAGTTTAAGCCGGGCTGTGCCGAGATCTGACTGCACGGACACCATGATCAAACAAACGATGCTTAGAAGGACCTCTGCCTATGTTTGTTTCGATCCAAACCCACGCGCCCCGAAACATGCCGAGCTATTCCAAATTGGCTCTTCGTGTTGCCGAAGGCGCTGTCCCATAGCAACAGCCAGCTCTCGCAGTGATCGGGAACTCGCGGGACACCGGAAGCTCGCGTTTTCTCGCGTTTCCCGCCTCTCACAAATGCTTTCGGGAATACCGACTTGAGACATCTTTTCACAGGACGTATCTTGTGTCGTGTTAAGATAAGACGTTCTTAGTGAATGCGGCCTCAGATTCCGAATCAGAAAACGAAACTCGGGTTTCGGCTGGCATAGTAAACTACTGCATCCAGAGAGCTGAGACCCCGCGTGAATTTGGCGCTAGGGGGGCAGTGATAGGAATGCGATATTTTCAGATATCATGTTGCGTATACTGATAGATAAGAGCGGAACAATATGTATTTTTCAACTGGCCGATCTCCCCTACAGCTCAGTATTCGTCGCACCGAGGAAATGAGGATGAGCACGCCTGTGTCATTTCAAATAGTGAGAAATAAACGAAAGAACATCAGCTTATCAGCAAGAGGGATAATCTCAGCATCTGCGCCATCTCCCGATAGGCACAACAAACACTCGGTCGAAAGCAGACGTTGTTGCGATTGCCTCGTCTGCTGAGTGCAGGTGTGATGAAACGTTCGGCTTGTTTCGTGCCGGCGCAGGTGTGCTCGGCGCGTTTTACCTGCTCAGCCCCTCTATCCATCTTCAATTAAAAACGAAAACAAACAACAAGTAAGCCAATTTTGTACCTTTATAAAGAATCACTCGCGAGATATACCTAGAGTATATATTTTTTTATTTTACTAGTAATATATATGAAACATATACTTGTTGGTATACATGCACCGTCGCCAGACTATATGGCGACGGGCGAGTCACAATCAAGCAGAGTACGAAATACACTAAACTTATAGTAAACATAAACTTCAGATATTTAAAGCAGACTAAGGTGTGCTTAAAATGTACTTTCTTGTTTTATGAAGGCGCAATAATTAGTATACTTAAGTGCTTCTACCAAAGGACATGCCGCCTTCTTGGTATACAAATGCCACAGTTTGGTTCGCTTCTTTATTATTTTAATTGCAGTGGGATCCTGTACTCTGTTTCCCTAATCAAGCACGGAGAAAATCGCCGGATTAAGGCGCCCTCAATGCCGTGATCGGGACAGTCGGTGATATTAAATGTATACAAAAACGATGGGCCCTGTGATGACGATGGCCTGTATGGCGCTGCTTGACTCCAACCGAATAGTGCACCGTTGAATGCTGTCGATGACTCCAAGGGAGACGGTGTGTAGCAATGTATACATGCATACAGAAGCGTACGTTTGTCACGTAAATGTATCGGTGTTCTCCTTACCCTAGCGCCTTTTACGGAAAGCGGTGCAGTTCAGTGAGAGATAGCGGGAAGTCGGCTTTCGAACGCCTGGCCGTTTGAATCAGGGCGCGTGAAACCACGAATGTTATATACTTCGTTTCAGCTTGGGTCCAGACGCAGCCGATGCTACAAGCGCGAGCTCCGGCTTCCAGCGTCCCTGCCAAGCACGCGCGCTCGTGCAGTACAGGCACTGTTCAGGGCCACACGCTCGTGCTTGTAGCATCGGCTGCGTCTGGACGCAAGCTGAAACGAAGCATAGTCGACTTGCATCGGAGGACACTCGGTCGACTAACCGTTAAAAAGCGGCACTGCAAAGGGACGAAGAAACCACCAAATGCTGCTTCGAGGGCGTGCCTATATCAGTGTCAAACACGAGTGTTTTGTGACGACGTTGGCCTTGAGCATCGCATAATGAGACGACGTAAATTAATTGTAGAGGTATAGGACTGGCTGAATAGCTGTACGTGGCCCTTTCTGATCCTTTCAAGCGCATGATTCACACTCAAATGTTTTCGCTTGGAACCCCCGTAAATTGGTGGGGCGTTCACATCTTCGTAACGGGATGTTAGCTCCAACAGTTAAGAAGATAGGGCATGGTTGTGTCACGCGCGCTCTCTTGTCGTTTCGGTTCTATATTGGTTCAGACCAAGGACGTCATCAACGATGAAAAATTCGCTAAAGCTTTTATACTTATTTTTGCCTGTTACATTGAAAACACATCATATTTAGAACTTCTTTATTATTCCTCTAATGTGTTACTAGAGTCCCACACACTAGTTCGGGCGACCGCGATGCAAATTAAAACAAATCGGCCAGAGAACGCTTTGCACGGCCCCTTTAAGACTGTGCGTAAACGTACGGCTGCGGTGCCGAAACGGTAATACGAAAAAAAAAAAAGGAATACGTCGGAAATTTAGCGAAACCGAGACCGAAACCAAGTGCCATTTTCGGAGCCTCCTGCAATCTGAGCTTTTCGGAAAAGCACGATGTTTTCAGTCAAAACAACTTTAAAGGGGAAAAGGTAACTAAAAAATAGGGTGCATACATTATTTATTTATTTATATACGTACAAGAATCTCGAAGGCTCGTTTCCGGGTATTGCACAATAGGGGTTGTACTTTTTTTACTTATTATTATTATAATATTTTTTTTTTTTTCGCGTTGGGAATGCCGACATGTTTTCGTTCCTTTCATCGCAGCGTTGGTATTCGTGGGCTTCCTGCGTGTTGCGCGTTCAATTGAAGCCTTTCTAAAAAGAAAAGAAAAACAACAAAAAAAAATCGATTTTAAAATTATATTTTTGTTGTCTGTCCGAACCGTTCAGACTCTCATTGGTTGTCGTTTCTTGGGATTCGGATTGCTAAGACACGGTGACGCCACATTCTCAGCAGCTTCCCGGATGTCTCTACTTCCTATAGTTGCCTCTTTTACTTTAAGATGTTTCCCAAACCACCATTTTGTAGCAACGTCTCTTATTCTTATTTTTATTTATATCTTTATAGGACGTTGTGTCCCCCTTGATAAGTTATTTCCAAGTTGCTCTTTTTTTCGTTCTTTTTTTTTTGCAGAGCGGTTTCAATGACTAATGCAATGATGTCATTTTATATATAGGTCACTGATTATGCATGCACTCAAGCATAGCACGGGTTAGAAGATTTAGCAAAAGTGCTTACGCTATTGTTGAGATTCCGTTAAAAAAAAAATGAAAAGTTTAGGTACGGGTTGTTTCCGTTACACGTTTTGCTAGGTCCATACGGCGAGCAGGGATTCTGAGAGACGTGCTTTGGCGCGTCAGGAATGGAAGGAGGAGCACGCAAATCAAAGGACAACCTGAAGAACGTCCTCGCCACGTCAAGACCATCACTTTTCCATTGTACAGCTCCGCCTGTTCATCCTTCTTCACCACGGTGAAAAGGCTGGAAGTTTTATCTCTTTTTTTTGTACCTGGTTAGGACAGACATGACTCAGAAATGAATGCTCGTCTCAAAAAAAAAATTGTTTTGCTTACGCACTGTTGTTACAATGCAGAGTGTTTCGATCTGCGGGCAGAGTCCAGAATTAGCCTTACCCCAGTGGGATGATGATGATGGATGCTGCGGCTGCTGATGATAGCGTTTGTACCCGACCAGTGTACGCTCCGCGACTTCCACCGAACTCAGACGGCACGCTGGTCAGAGTGGCCTTATGTCGCTATCACCGTCAAGCGCACGATTTCGGTTTCGAACACTGCAAATCGGCAGATTCGTATTGTAACAAAAAATGTAGAGGGAAAAAACAATTGTTTTTGGGCGAACATTCTCTTTGAAAGAAGCCTGTCATAACGAGGCCAGGATTTCTCTTTTCTCCCTCTAGGTTTCGCGTGTTTTTAGCTTTCGGTGATATATAAATACATAGATAAATAGTGAGTCCGTTGGAGATTTTTTCCGCTATCTATCGTAGGTTCCTCTGGAACGACACTCCTGTCTATCCACAGGGGTCATCGAAGTGAAACACGGGTTTACCGCCAAACTAAACGCATTGCAGAAAGCTGCAACTCCGCGACAACGTGACGCTGGTGGTGGCGACAAAATACAAAAAACGTTGAAACAATGACGTTGTGTTATTTTCACCATTTTTGTAGTTGCTGCAACGGATGAAGGCGCTGAAGCGCACTTGGCGCGATTAGGTTCTTCAATTTGGTTGGTTTCGGTTTGAACGTGAACGCGGTATGTTGCTGTTTGTTGTGTTTTTTTGCTCAGTTTTGTGATACAATTATTTTCTTTTCCTTTTTGTAGTGCACAACCAATAAAAAAACAGTGACATTGAGCCACTTTGATGACTACCGTTAGGTTTTTAGAAGCCTGAAATTGTGGGGCTTTTTACGAACTTCTTTGAAATGTGAAGACTGATTATGGTCGGATGCAGAAACGCCTGACTAATGCCTGCGGGAAGATTACCATCGTCTACGGCCGTACCCGGTGAGCACCAGTTTCCAGAAAAACAAACCACCGGTGAAGAGACTAACACAAGTGAATGTAGAAGCAATATCCGACAGCTTGATTTGCAATGTGCTGGATCGGGCAGAACAGGCGGGCATGCGCAGAGTTTACTACTCATCGGCGTTTGGTTTTCGTGGGAGCCCAACCTTTAAGTACAGACAATCGCGGACCCCTAAAGAAATTATCATTAATGACGCGGATAATTGTATAAACAAAGTAGTATCATCTCGGCCTCCTTTTACTAAATTCGGTACTCGAGGATATTTTGACAAGCCGAGTAGGAATTTCTTAAATTATCAACCTTCCTAAAGTACTCATAAGCAGCATTTTGCGATACTGGCCTAGGAAATAAATTATTCTTATATGGACATTTATGTAATATATGATAAGTGACTGGCCCGGAAATCAAATTACGTCTGGCATTTGTCTTCCGTAAAATTGGCCAAAATAAAATTAAAGACTTAGGAAAGCTCTCCAGAAAGTTTGGCTGAATTCTAGCGCTAGGCACCACTTCACGAGGCTGTGAATAAGCATTTATTTGTTTGAACAATTCGCACAGCAAATTTCGGCGTCTGTACAAAGTAAACCTCTTATCCTACATCGACAACCCAACGGACTCGGGTGATTGTTATATGACGCCTTTTTTTCTCCAGTGTCAAATGTTACGGACCCCGAATGCAACAAATTGACATGCAAAAAAAAAAAAAAAAAAAAGAAGGCGTTATTGTGCGCATGCGCCAATTTCATCGCGTTTGGATTTCAGAAATAGAAACGACGTTATTCTTTGTACACACGGTTCTAAAACTCGCTACTGTTAAGTTTTCTGTGGCAGTTACACTGGAAGTCCCAACCTTTGCGTTAAAATAGATTAAGTAAAGTGATCTGGTATCTAAAGATAGTAATAAATTCAGCAAAATGACTGTCGAAATGGGAGTGAGCTTGCATGGTGGCACATTCTTAAGCTTCATAAGTAAACCGACCAACTGGTCTTTACACCTGAAAAAAGATTGAACCTCATACACATGTAGGTGTCATAATATGGTATACCAATCGCCTGAAGTTGACATACCGTATTTTAGCCTCCAGATAAAATACAAGTTAAACGTTCGTTGTCTATTTCCTCCGCGAGTTTCCTCACATAATCAACATATTGTTTTCGATACAATGGCAGATAAAGGATAATAATTAATTGATTAATGACTACGCTGGCTATCCTTGATGCCTTGATCCCTAAATGCGATATAAATATACGCGCTGCTTATGTTCCGCCACTATTAGTAAAAAAGCCTCCGTTGTCATAAGGATCTTTGCCCACTCGTGATGTGGTAAGTCGTCAGGTAGACAATATCGGACTACAGCTTCCAGAAGTAAGGCGAAAGCGCGGGTAGAAACGCGGCAGAAAAGAACACGGAAATACAACGCATCCGCCGGGGCGCGGAGGGAAAAGCGGAACAACAGTTGGAAACAACCTGTGGCTGCCGCGTCACGTGACTTCAAGATAGCCAGCGCCCCATGCGAGGAGGATGAAATGGTCTATGGAAGTGAGAGATTGCAGGCGAGCTGGTAGATATTGACCGCTCCAGGCAACCCCCGGTCTCAGGATATTCAACATGGTTGACATCGCATTGCGGATCAAAAGATGCGAAGGAGACAACAGCGTCTCTATGAGCCGGAGGATTTCACACAAACCTAATAACCATTCTGATACAAAGAGGCCCCATGAAACGAATTTTGGGGTTGGGATAAAATCACATTTTAAAGTGGGATTTTACTAATAGCACATCGTTCAGTGGGCCAAAGAAAAAAAGGTAGAAAGTCAAAGCCCTGACTTTCGGTACTGAAAATTCTTCGAAACACAGCGGACTATTTCGTGCCTCGTCCCCTTCGTAAGCTCCTCTTCCTGTCACTGCTGTGATATCCTCCGCGATCCAAGAAAGCGTGTCATCGGGTCGGAACGCACGTCACACACAATGACGAGACCTCACCTAGTCCCTTCACCCCTAAGCTGACATTGTGGTGGAGGCTACGCTTGCCAGACCAATCAGCCTCCGCCACTTTCATCACCTGGCTTACTCATTCTCTGCGCGTTGGGTATGCGCCTGTGAGGGAAGCGTGATCACGCGGCAAAAGTGGCGAGCTGGCCCAACGACGCCATGTAGCTTCCACAGCACTGGAAGCTTCTGGGTGAAGCAAGGGTGGAAAGCCCAGCTTTTTTGTCCCCTGAATTTTGGGCGAGGGGCTAGTCGTCCTGGGGAACAGTGGCTCTGTCCGGGCCCTGGAAGCCAGATTCCGATCAGAAGGGGGCCTCCCTCCACAGCGTCTTCTTGAACTGTTTGGTGGAATGCACGATTTATGAGTTGGGGAACTAAGCTGGGAAAAAGTTAAAGCGTTTACGCAGCCCTTTAAACTGAAATTACTCTGCTGTTTCTGCATATGCAGCATTTAGCTTTCTTGAGCACACCTTATAAGAGCGAAGAAAACTGTGTCGTCTTTCTCCCCAGCAAATTTCTTTCTAGAGCGCAGCTCTTAAGCCTGAACGCCATGGGACGAATATGCTGCGAGTAACCGGCGAAATTTTGCCCCGGCGGCTCGCCGCTGCGCGTGGAATCCACACAGCGGCTGCCACGTCGCGCGCAAAGCGAAGCCGATGCCGTCAGGCGGCGTTCGACGGCTAGTTCGTCACGCAGGTCGTGCCATGGAGTTCAGCCGCTGACAGGTTGCCCGTTTCGGCAGGCGGCGTGGCGTCGCCGTCGCCGTGCCGTCACCATCGGCGTAACCGCGCGGTGCATGATGGCTAAATTTCCCCGCTAAGTTTGGCAGAAGTTTTTTCCCCGCTAAGTCTGGCGGAAAACTTACCCCATAAGTTGTGGCGGGTACCGCTAAATCGGCGAAAACTTTCCCCATAAATTTAGACGGAAAACCCGCTAAATCTAGTGGAAAATTTTCCGCTAGCGTTGGCGGGAGTCTAATAAGCGAAATTCAAAAAGTTAAACTCGACGCAGTGCCGTCGGGAATTTGGGATGCTCCCTAGTAAGTTGATCCCACGATATTTTTTTCAGAAGGCCTGCAGTTCCTTATCTATATTCCGCAGCTGCGCCTGCTCAATCACTGCCACACACCGCTACCGCACGCCATATCGCTCATCCGGATTTGTTCAAAGCGAGCGGGTATCGATTCGAGGCCACGGCTTGATCACAATTTGATGTAGCGATAATGTTCTTATTCTTCCGCTTCACTGCAACACGTTGTTGTGCCCGATTAAGCCCGCCCCTGCTTATCCGCATACCTGACCCTCATCAGACAGTGGTGGCAATATCCGAAAACCGCGCTCTATTGAGGAAGGATCACTCATTTCCCACTCTACTTGTCACTCTCTGTCACCTACCTCTTTTACTGCCATCTTGTTTCCCCCTCGCCCTGCCGTCCCGGCCCCCCCTCCCCCCTCCTTGTGTCAGCAGGCTTCCTGGTTTGTTTGCCGATGGAGCTTGCTTGCAGCATTAGCTTTAGCGTTTTGCTGCTCCGCATAATGTTCCATTCCCCGCCGTTCAGACTCAAGGTCATGACAGTCGGACCAGCGTTGTCGTCTGCTTACCCCGCGTCGCTATGTCTCCAGCCGTCGTCGCCGTACGATGGAGCGAAGCGGAAGCTGCAGGCCATCCCCAGCCAATCAGGTGTTGGAGTGAGTGTCCAGGTGACTTTCGGAAGGCGCGCGGCGCAGCGCAATCACGTGACGTTCATAGCGCTGGATTGGCGAGATGAATCATAACGTCGTTGCGATCCGTCTTAAAATATTTGACGAAGAATAAATAAAATAAAATGATCGAGGAGAAAGTAGTGCGATATGAGCCTGTTCGTTCCGCGGCGAGCGGTGGCACGATGTTGCTTGCTTTTGGCGCCCGCCACTTTTTTTTATGGAGTTTTGTTTTTGTGGGTGCGTATAGCGTTTAGGTTGATTCATCGCTTCATGATCGCGCAAATAAGAGAGTGACTTCACAAACAGCGGGCGTCCGTGGTGCGCATGCGCTCTCTCCCGTCTGGGGCGCCCAACGTGGGGTTTTGTGAGCTGAAGTGAATGCGGCTGAGAACCTGAGTGAAAACAACGCCTCTGCGAAGTTATATTTGTTTTTTTTTTTGTTTTTTGCTGTTGAGAAGCGTGGGCCTATTGTTTGTGTGTGGGTGATAGATTCTTGAAGTGTCTCTATCACTTCGTGTGCTTTTGTGTTTTTTGGGTCGTGGAAGCAGTTTTTACGGGGAGTAATGTAGACGCGCTGCTTGCGGGAAAAGTAGGTTTCCACCTTGGCGCGATTTAAGGCAGCATTGACTGCCTACGCAGAAAGTAAAAATAAACAAATATTTAAGGGGCACTGGACTGCACTGGCTGGAGTTGCTCAGTTACAGATGATGGATGTCTGCGTTCTTGTCGCTCCCGGGCACGCCGTTTCCGCAATCAATCCGGCTCAAGATTAAGCGTTTGGTTGAAAAATACGGTATGTGCGAAAAACCTACGAATGCGCACTTGCGTTGAGCATCTTTTAGGGTATTACTAAAACCTGAGTTTTTTTCAATACGCTACTGGTCACGAAAGTAGGAATTAGGAGCTAGGCCGTACTGCCGTTGCACGAGCTGGCGATCTGCAAATGTGTGGGAATCTGGAACCCCCTTTGAATGACCACCTATAAATCGATATAACACGTGACCGCACGCTGCATTGATTTGCTTTTCTGGTTAATCTAAACGTCTTCGGCTTTGTAAATCAAAACAACTGCTCAATCTTATATATCTGCAACGATCCCTAAGAAAATATAATTTGTATTCCTTCTTCTTTCCTCAAACGGACGTTTCAATATTCCCCTCAACGTAAACATTTAGCTCTGCGACTAGTGTCATTTAGTAGAGGCGCTATACGAAGCAGTACGCTCAATTTCCAAGCTTTTTTCGATTGCAAAAACAATGTTTTCAAAAAACGCAAAAAACGAGAAAAACTAATTTATTTGAGTAGTTCGTTAAGTTAGACATCAACAAAGAATAGAACGGTGCTGGCACAGAGTGATCAAATATAGGCGCAACTCAATTTCGTTGTAGGAGAAACTGTTTTTGAAAACTATACTTGTAATCGCGAAGTTGGGGTGGTCAACTTCGAGTGGGGCCGCCAAATGAGAATTTCCCCTCTGGTCAGGCACATCAGCAGGAGTTTGTTTAGGGGGGGGGGGGGGCCGCCCGTGACAAAATGCTGTAGAGGAAGGGGAGAGGGCTCCAGCAAAATTGAAGATTTCGGGGGGGGGGGGCATGGGCGCGCCCCGCACAGCCGCACACCTGCCTCTGGTACAGTAGCGCCCGTAGCGGCAGGTATCGATCGACCTGGACTCTGCTAAAAACCAATCTCTGCGTTCTTTGAAAAAAGAAACAAAAATATTTTCTCCGAAAATTTTAGCTTGCGGTTCCTTCTCGCACGCTCCGTCATAATCGCACACGAAATAAACAAACAAACAAACAAAGGAAAACTCCGCGTATACTTTCCTGCAGAACACGGGAGTAGCTTTAGTAAGACAACTTAAAAACAGCAGGGGCGGATTTTTTTGTTTGTTTATTATCTGTGGTTTTTGTTGTTTAATTTGAGTATATTTCTTGGGAACTTAATTGTTTTCTTCGTAGATTCGGTATATTTTGATGTCAATTTCTGGTGTCGGAAAACAAAACGCGGCGTTTTGTTGGGGCTTGTGTTGAAAGAGAATGTAGCGTGGACGTGGGATTCCAGAAATCCCCGCTGGGAAAGATGCGCTTTGTCCCAAATACTTGGGAAAATGACTTGGTACCAGCGGTACAGAAAAAAAAAAGGAAGGCAAGATGTGTGTTTCGTAACAAAGGCGCGGCCGCGGACGGTTCCTGGGCTGCGTTCCGCTAAACACAAAATAAAACTGTAAATAATAAAAAAAAAGTATTTTTCTGAAGTTTTTTTTTAATGTGTTAAAAGACAGTTTTAATTTGGAGTTTTTCGGATTTTCCCTATTTTGATAAAACCGGCCCGGCCGGTTGATTTCCGGGGTTTATCGGTATATGCCGAAAGCTCACGGAACCCTGCAACATCATCATCACGCTTTTTTGCTGCGCTTTCGGCGTTTTTAATCGACTGTGCCGTAGTCCCATCGGCAGGGGGCAGGCTGCTGGACAATAATCAGACGCCTGGAAGCTCTGCTTTCCTTAAGCTGGCATCATCGTCATTTATTTTGCTTCCAGGACATACAAGGGGTATTACACGGGGAGTGAGCGAATACGTAAACTGTTTTACTGTGTTTTCTCTACATACTGCGGTACGGTGTCAGTGTGTACTATGCTGCAGCTCTCCGCTAGCTCTCTTCTGTCGTAAGATAATACTCCAAATAATAAGACAACAAATTAACTGCCGTGAGCCTACTTTCAAAGGTGTGTTTAGATGCTCACGTTTATCATAGTACTCGAATCTTATGAGCTTAGGTTTCCTAAAATAGAATGCTTCAAAACAAGAAAACGTATATATATTCATCTTTAGACTTTAGAATCACGATCGAGACAGCAACCCGTACGCTTTTGGTTTGACTGGGCGCGCCACTTCTCGCCGTCTGATTGGTGGCATCCGGCCGCATCAAACAGAGTGATATCTTTTTGTGTTTTTTTTCGTTATACGCGTGATGTTATTTTTTTTTCTGCCAGAGGAGTGACGGCATCTTTTCGAATATAAGGAGGTACTTCGCTTTCTGCGCCAGAACAATAGACGGGCAGGTTTGCGGTAAACGAGGGAGGCGGAGAAGGTAGGCGAGGAGGAAAGCATCTTGAAGGCAGCGCCACACAGGTGTTGTAAGGCGAACCACTCCTCGCTTTTTGTACATCGACTGAGAAACCAAAACAGAAACGACTCGCTGCTTATTTCTTTCTCTAGTAGCGGTATGAGGATGGATTGAGGGACTGGGAAAAGGAAGGTGCGGATAAGTAAGAACAAATTAAGAAAATTCAGGTTTTGTTTTGCAAGGGCACAAACAAGAAATAGAGGAGAGTTTCAAAAAGCTCCCGCGTGTCTCTGGGGGCGCCACAGCCCTTCTATCCTCTTTCAATCATGTTCATGTTCTGTTTCATCGAGTTCTGGCGGCCGGTTCTGACATTGTAAGGCTCAGGCTTTCCCTGTAAACGAGCCTACGCGTGACGGGCACATGCCGGCAGCCGGCTGGGTACTATTTATTTATTTAATTTATTTGAAATACTATCGGTCCTACACAGGACCAAGATAGGAGTGGTTTACACAACACAAAACACGCGCTCAAAATGCACAGATCAATAACACGTTTACAACACAACGATGAAATGACAACTCTAGGTACTGCTGGCAGAAATCTCTGAAACAAGGGAACTATACTCTTTCCGAGTTCCAGCGGTCACGACATGTGCTGGTAGCTTGTTCCATTCTCGCGCTGTTTGCAAAAAGAACGAGTACATAAGACAATCCTTGGAACACTTCCGCTCTTCCACATACCGAGTATGCTTGTTGCGGGTTATACATACGCGACACACTCTCATTGATATATTTTGCTTATTTACAAGAATAAGGTTATTTATTATATTATAAAATAGATTAAACGCTTCTTTGCTTCCTCCGCAATTGAAGGAGGGTAGATTCGCCCTGTTCTAAAGGTGGCACAGAGTCCAGCCGTCTATAGCAAGAAAACAAAACGCAACGCACGCCGTTATACTTGCTCCAGATTTGCAAAGAGATATTTAAATGCGGGCCCCAGATTTTGTTGGGTTGGCGGAGAAAGAGCGAGATGCTACCGCAGGCCAGAGTGCCACGTATAAGAATCTTTAATCTCGTCGTCTACCACCAGCGGGTAGGTGTGCTGCTCAGTAGGTGGCAGGCCTTTCATACCACAGACTTCACTTGCGTATTCTAGTAGAGGCCCTATTAACATCTTGTATGTTGTGTGTGTGTGTGTTTTTTTTCAGGTGGAGCGAGTTTAAGAGAGTGCCTGATGTATCCTAGTGTTTTATTAGCTTTTCCGACTATGTATTTAAAGTGCGGTGTCCAACTTAGGTTGGAAGCTGTGAGTAAGACCAAGCTATTTAAACTCTGATACTCAGCTTAGTGCCTTTGCGTGCAGAATATACAGATATTCTAACGGCTGTTGTTAACAGTCGTTAACTGACTTTACTTCAGTATGAATTACACACTCGTCGGCAAATAATTGCTCGTCCTTTACAGCACGAGCAATTAAAACAGGAAGGCAAAAATAAGACTAGAAGAACCTCGAGAAGGAACTGATTGAAACGGTGTTAGGACCGAAGGCTGTGGCACAGAAGATTGATGACTCCCGGTTTAACAAGCGGACTCCGTCTATTTGACTTTTATTTTCTTCGCCTGTCTCGGCGTTGTATGTTTTAGTCGTGCTGAGATTTTTGTCTTGTCGTCAAAAAGGCGCTTTCTCGATAGATTGCGACGCTGTGAATTCGTTGAGAAACTCGGTTTACGTCACATAAGGAGTGCCTCACGTACTATTCTGTCTCTTATTATCATACTTGAACGTTATTCATTGCAATTAATCGAATTGTTTGTAATCGATGGAATTCTGGAGTAACTTTGTAATCATTACCTTTACTAGGTAGTAATAGCAAGAGTATTCTGAATATTTGTGAAAGTAATAAAATTACTTGTAACGGTCACTATATTTTCTCTCCTCTTCCTAATGGCGCCCTTTGTTTCCACAAGTTTCATAGGGTTCCGTGTCTTCGGTAAATACCGACAGTTCCCGAAGAGTAACCTCCTATGGTCAAAGAAGAGCAACTCAGGGCGTGCTGAATCCCGAGCATCTCATTATCGCTTGGCAGCCAATCAGATTGCGGAATTCGACAATAAGAACGCCAAACAGCCAATCATGAAGTGACGTGCCTGAACATAATAAGCCATGCCCCGAGTTTCTTAAACCCTCAGTAGATAGTCACTTTTATCAAAATTGTGCAAAACCGAATGGGAGCTGGTCTTGCATAAGAAAAACCTGTGTTTCGAGGGCAATTTTTTCTTTATCTGCAACTTTTTTAACGAGAAACGTTTATGCGGCTATAAGGTTTTCAGGAGAAGTGAAGCCTCAAAAAGCGTAACCGCGAATTTCCCCGCTTAATGTAGCGTGGAAAATGACGTGTGACCTGTACGCAAAATCGGTTTCCCCGCTAAATTTAGCGGAAAAATTGACGTCACGTGGCGTACACATAAATTCAGTCTACCCGCAACCCGTCATTCCACCATACTTCGTGGACACGGGCCGACCCGGCGGGGAAAGTCATTGAGTCAATGAGTCAATGAGTGAATGGGGTGGAGAGGAGTCAATGGGGTCGAGAGAAGGGGAGGGACCTGGAGGTACAGCTCAAGAAGAAATGCCTGGAGGCTACTAGCGCTAAACCGAGAACGTTTCACGTAGCTACACAGTTGCGAGGCACTCTGCGATACATTTTTGTGTGTGTGTGTTAGCCTTGAACACAGCCAATACTAAACTGTCCAAGAGACTGCTTCTTTCCTCGGAACTAAAGTCACTTGATCCTAGGAGAGTAGCGCCATTGCCTCCCCTGCCTGATAGCCGTGGGCACCAACAGATACTAGCATGAAGACGACATAACCCTCGCAAGGCGTTCGGCTGATCGGTGTTGTTGCCATGGCTGTCGCCATTTAGGTCCCTTCAAATCTTCGAAAGTTCGAAAGGCTCGTTCTGAACCAGTTGCACCAAGATCTATACTATATACTATACTATACTATACGGCGTTCCTCGCCAGTGTAGACGTCTTTGGCGTTGTGTACTGCAATCAACTTATCAATCGTGCTCATATACACAGATATCTCGATATTGTTCTTCTTGCATATTCGAAGGCAGGGGAAGTTATTTTTCAACGCCGCCAAGCACCGACGCATGCATTTGGTGGCGGTTGAGCGAAGGTGCGCGCTTGTTTCGCCGGTGTGTGGATAACGAAATCTCGGTATTCAAGAAATGTCTTTATGAAGCAACCTGTCATCGGAATCCGGATCGCCACACCAGCAGCGGAGAGCTCAAGGAGAGACTGCTCATTCCGTGAACCAAAATGGCGACCATGCGGGGAGCTTGGCGCTACTTTCCCAGGATCCTGTGACTTTGATCGGTGCCAGGACGTTTTCCAAGTATACGTGTCAAGGCCCATTCGGCGTTTGCTTACGTTTTCTTACGTGACGTCATAACTCACCGAAACATCCATGCCTGTTCCTTGAACTGATTGACACGGATCATACGAAGCACATATGTCCCGCTGACTCGGCGTAAGCAGACGTCGTAACAAAACGCAACGTAAGCACACGGTGCTGTGCGGAAATAGCCCTCACGCGTGCATATACTCTGTAAGTTGAGGAATCTTATACCCACGTTTGATTTGTTCGGCATGGGCCTCCCGTGAAATGCAGATTCTTTTCTGATACCAAGAATCGACACCAAAAACGCCTAACCTTTTAAAAAACGAGCAAAGACACGCTTTTGATGTTTAAGTAAAATAAACGTCGAAAACACGAATCCCGAGTTATGACTACAGTCAGCTACAGGTTAAGAAAAGTTTTCGAGAGAAAGGACGGCTGGGAGGGAGAAATAAACGGAATGCTTGAGAGGAAGAGGAGGAAACCTCCTCCTCTCTCCAGCGTCCCGTCTGCTTCCTCCTCCCCAGCCTTCCTTTCCCTCAACAACTTCTCTTAACCTGTAACTGACTGTGGGTTTCCATATTTTCCGGGTTTATTTTTCTTCAACTTCGAAGGGATTCTTTTTTTCCACCATCGTATTCGGTATTGCCGTAATGCGCCGAGTATAGGTGGTAGAGGGCGCCACCACATATTTCCAGAATTGTCTATTACTGTACTGTACGCATCACTGCTTATGTTACTCCACAACACAGCATACCTACGCAGTGTAATTGCAATGCGTACATAAAGAAAAAGATCCAAACGGCGGGCGCAAGTTGACATTCTTTTGCCGTCTCCCGAGAATGCAACATGAAATCGATCGTTCGGTATCACCTTTCTTCCAATAACCGATATCGACAGCGTTTTCTTCACCTACCCGAACCCAGACAAAACAAAAATGAAGAACTTAAGCTATACACAATCTAAAACACTAACAAAAAAAACGCATTCTTCCCGAAAATCTGTCGGCTCAACAACAGGGGGCCTCCGCACCGCCGGTAAAGATCGTTTAATGACGGCTTTTCTCGTATCACGAAAAACGCTCCATTTTGTTTTTATACAGTTGTTTTTCTTACTGTATATAGCCGATTTTTGTCGGCGATAGTTTTTTTTTCGTGTTTTTGAAGTCGAGGCTGCGTATGAGTAGCGCGCCGATAAACGAAGCATACTTTGTGGGTAATGGCCTGCGAGCGTGCGAGGCTCTTGAACCATTAAACAAAGGAGTCGAGGGGCTAGGCGAGGTAGTCAATACCTTGTGTTTTTGTTTTCTTCTTCCTTTCACTCGAAATATGTTGCTTCACTTATTAGTATGGGATGAGGCGTGTTTCTCGAGGTAGTATTTTAGTTTTTGAGGGCTATATAAGTTTTGACAGAAATTTGAGCTGCAAGGAATTCCTTAATTTTGGTATGTTTTTGTTTGGTTGTTCTTGTAACTTAAAACTCGCAGCGGTCGTGTCGTCTGCTTTAGAGGATACATGAATTTTAAAGCAAGTTTCCTGATGAGCGCTCTACTTGAAGAAGTGGTAGAGTAACAAATTTTTAACTAGAGGCAGTCAAAATTAACAACGGTATGTAACATGCCATGTGGATCGCTGAACATTTGCGCATCTACTTAATTTTCTAGTTTGCTGGATGAGGTTGGCTGTAAAAGGCAACGCTTTGGTCAGGTTTCAGCGGAAGGTCTAGATGGAATAATAAACTTTAATTACCATCCTCGTGCATCGCCACAAAATATCTAATATTGCAGATTCCTCTTCTTTTTTTTTGCCATGACATAGTTTGCTTTACAGCTATCCGATACCAATCTTGTCTGCACGCGTCTTGGTCGTCGTCAGGAAGAAGGCGCGCCATTTTGCCGCTATAGCACATTCATGCAATCTGTATCCGGAGTGCCTTTAATCAATTAAATTAATTACCTGCATTTCTTAGGATAATTTGTGGCTGCGCTTTTTGTTTTGTTTTTTGTTCTTCTTCGACCGTTGGAATACCTTGTGTCCCTCATTGTCTAACTCCTGGACACGTTGTTTTCGTTGTTGACTCCCCTCTATTGTGGCCAGTTGTAAGTAAGCTGGTGTTTTTCTATTGTTTAGCAATCACATGTTTTGTTTAAATTGCTGTTTGTATCCCCCTCCCACTTGTAATACCTTTGGAGCTCAGGGTAGACTAAATAAACAAATTGAATTTCTTCGGATTTCTGCCTCTCCGTCTCAGAGTCCCGTCAGTCCCGAAAGTCATCAGGAATGAGCTTCCCGGACCTAGTACTTCTTCCTCATGTGTTCTTTCTTCTCTTCCACCTCCTCATCTAGTAATTTTCCTTCCACGACAAAACTGCTTGTTCGTTCCCTTAACAAAAAAAAAAAAAAACGAGAAAAAAGGTTTCCCTTGGCGAAAGATAATTCGCTTAGTTCGAACCCACCTGCAGTGGCCGAATGCAACAGGGCTCTAAATCTAATAACTATAAAAACGAAAAAAAAACTCCTGCCAATAGAAGTTTTGACCCTCGAGGCGTCACGCAGGGACCCAATGGCGTCACGCAGAGATACTCTGACGCCACGCGCGAACTCGGTGACGTCATGACGGAAACTCGATGACGTCACACGGAGGTTCCTACAGGACAGCACAAGGGATGAGAATAGCAGGGAGGTCCTTCATTCGTTCCGATTCCAGCGCGAGCTTGCTAACTTCGATGGTGCTTCGACGTTTCTCGAGTCTCGAGCGTGCACGCGCATCCAAAGCACGACGGAGTGCAACGGTCGCGTGCTGGAGGCCGAACATTCGAAAAAGCTGCTACTGCCCTTCCCATTATGCCAGTGGCTGTTGCCGACGAGATGTCTCGGTGGCTGCCTATTATGCTCTCCTACCTGCAACCGGGATTATCGATTGTGAGTGGCAATTTCGATGGAGTGTGTAAAAAGCACGGTGGAAGCTTCTAGTCATCGCGTCTTTATACGAAAACTGTCGGTGTTGAAAGTCTCACATTCCTCTTATTTCCATTAGTGAAAGTAGAATTAATCCTACTTAAGATATCATAAAAATTGGGGTGTGTATGTTTATACAGCCTAGAACTTGGTCTGCCTCAATGGGCGACGAGTCTCCCAGTTTTAGATGAGAAATTTAGCGAGTGCAGTACAACCGCTAGCCTGGGGTCTTTAACGTGCACCACGCAGTAGTGATACACGACCGCTAGCCGGTACGATGCTCATCCAGATCGAAGCGGGCAGGGGAGTGGATTGAACGCCAGGATCCTGGTTTCTGCACCACGAGCTTTCGCTCCGCGTGCTCCGAGGTTTAAGACATCATAGTGAGCGTTTGCAGTGTTGGAAAGTAATTTAAGCACGTTGTACTTAAAGTACTACTTCAAGGGGATTTAGACTACTTGTACTTTACTTGAAGCACATTCTCTGAGTCTGTACTTGTATTTTAGTTAAAGCTTCTTTGTTTTTTCTGGTACTTTGCGAGGAAAGTACAACTCCCGACTTCAAAGTACACTCCCCAAATTCGGTGCTGTTGAATTTGTATCACAAAATGACGCTTGGTCAACTCTGAAACCACTTTACATTATCCAATATTTACCGGCATTTCTGACAACAACTAATGCACCCTGATTACTCCTGGGGCAATGCATACCAGTTTAAACAAGTACTGTATTCGACGAGAAGTTTGGGTATCGCCTCCTGGTGGAATTTCTTCACAACCCAGAATGAGGACTACAGTTTACACAAAAAGAATCAAAGCACTGAAATAGACGAGGGACAGACAGTCACAGTTCTTCCAACGAGCAGCCACATTTATATCATTTATATATTTATATATCAATATATATATAAATATATATTTATTTATATTGATATAAATGTCGTTGCTCGTTGAAGGAACTGTGAGTGTCTGTCCCTCGTCTATTTCAGCGTTTTGATTCTTTTTGTGTAAACTGTAATCCTCATTCTGGGTTGTGAAGAAATTCCACCAGGCGGCGATACTCAAACTTCTCGCAGCGAATACGGTACTTTGTTTAAACTGGTATGCATCAGTGTTTTCATTCTTTCTATGTGAACTGTAGTCTACCCAACGCGCTCTGCTACGTGTACAGAGTGAGGATACTTCAAACTTCCACTGCTGGTGCGATCACGTGCAATGCCGAGCTTCCATGCACTACGAAAACTAAAGCATAACCGCGTAGGTAGCATGTGTACTACCCATGGTGAGTAAAACAGAAGCACCGTTAACAAGCTTCTCGCAGCGAAAAGGGGAATAAAAAGGCATCATGAATGATTGCGTTAAACAGTTTTGTATTGTATTTATAGTACTTTACCTGAAGTACATTGCACCCGGTGTAACTACGACTTCACTTAAAGTGCATAACCTCTATTGTTTTTTGTACTTTACTTGAAATACTTAATAGATGTACTTTACCCAACACTGAGCGTTTGGCCAGTCGTGGAAGGCCGACTACAGCGACGCTTTTGGTCGCCGCCAATAGTTTCCTTTAAGCCGATCGCTTCTCGGTCTCCCCCAAAGGAACCGTGAAAAAGGGACCATGAAGAAGCTTGTAAGAACATGAAAAGGGAATCTTGCGGCAGCCTGCAGGTAACTCGGAGACCCTTCTCGACTCGATGACGCGGTGTCCCCAAGGGATGTGTCAGTGGTCGAAGTCCTTCTTGGCGGCAATGTCCTTTCTATTGTGCAACATTCGAGGCTTATTGCCGCTTTATGCTGAACTTCTGGAAGATCTGGCGAAGTGGATATTCCATCACCAAAAGACATGCTTTACCGGTTTCTCTGGGGAAGGTGTATGACCTACACCTTCTGTACTCGTTGCCACTTCAAGAAAAATATATACATATTTGCGCATTGTTTATAAGCCGCACGAAGAAGTTCTCACAAGATTTGGTTATCGGAAGAAGAGGCGATGATTTTGGTGTTTGAAACGCGTACATCTTGATAGGATAACATATATCTAATCTGAAATGCACCTACATATATCTGAATTCTCCACAGAAAAAAAAGAAATTAGTAATCCCCCTCCCCCAAAAAAAGAAGAAAAAACTGACTTTTTTTTTTCGGTTATTCAGGTGAAAATGAGTATAGACGACAAGGCTGGAATGCTCTATTTTCTACGTCATCCAGCGAAGGCTCTAGCGCGGGGAACGGACTGCATGGACACAAGTGCCGCGCTAGCGTTCGGCCTAGACTGGTGCTTTGAACTCATTGAACACAAGTTCCCGCGGAACCCTGACCCAACAACCATATGCCACCTGTGCCCCCCGCGCGCGGCCTCCAGTATGTGACGTAAAAGATCTAGCTCTCCGGCCTTGGTATGCTGGAGGTGTTGGTGTGATCGTCCAGTTGCAACACCTCCCGGATAGCAAGGCCTGCGGTTTCGAAGTTTCACGTCACCTAAAAAGAACGAACGCGGGGCACATTTTTGAACAGGGGAGCTGCGTCAGAGCTTGGTTGGGACGCCTGTCCTCATTTATCGAAGATGTGTCTCAGCCGACCGCTAACGCACCGCACGTGTCTAGCCCTTGTCCCGCGTTTGCCTTTTTAGGCGACCTAGAAAATTCAGCACTACGCCCTTTCTGTCTAAAATGTGTTGTTGGTTGGCACAGCAGTGGATTGTTGAGGAGGAAATGGAATAGTACTGAGACTTCTTCCTAGGCTCATAGCTGTGACACACCTGTATTTTGACCAGTAGTGGCGATGTGAGCGATCGAAAGCGTCGCTGTGGCCAGTCTGTCATGATTCGCCAAATGCTGACTCTGGCGTCAGCAAAATATTTCTCATGGACAGAAATAAAGTAATTATGAAAATAATCCCTGGAGAAGGGGAACAAGAGGGACAAAGGACAAACACAAATCTCCAAACACAGCTAGGTGACTGGTGCGCGACCGAAAAAATCCGCCTGGTCCGGGTATCGAACCCGGGACCTCTCCATTACAGGTGGAGCGCTCTACCAACTGAGCTAACCAGGGGTTAGACGTCAGTAGAGCAAACGGGTTTTATCAGCCGCCACCAGTCTAACACCAACAAGGGTGAAGCTTGCAATTTAAGGTTTTGATTTTAATGCAATTAAATGCAAAGGTGCAACCGAGCTGGACAAGAATTATGAAAATAATCCCTGGAGAAGGGGAACAAGAGGGACAAAGGACAAACACAAATCTCCAAACACAGCTAGGTGACTGTATTGTTCTTGTGTGGGCTGGTAAGAATAGACAACTCGGGTGTCAGGATAACACTGCCTTAGTTTATTCCGTGTTGTTACTTATATAGCCGAAGGTGGAAAGGGGTTAGTGTAGTAGAGGGCAAGGGAAAAGCACGTGGCAATGGAGCATACAGATAGCTTGGCCGCCTTGATCTGATACGATACATCCTCCTTCCCAACGGTCGTTCACCGCTGAGCTCAACACCTCTGGCTCGTTTGCTGGAAGCGCTGGTCATAACTCAATCGCTCCGGAGGCCGCTTCTGTCGTGTTGTCCTTCGCGGTGGCTGAACCGTTGGCTGCTGAGTTGCCGTTTGTAGAGCCGTCGTAGTTGCCGTTTGTAGAGCCGTCGTGGTGGTTGGCGCTGTGGATGTCATTCCGTGTGACGAGGTCCGGTCGTCGTCCGAATCTTCGTCGTCTGACAAGTCGACCTCGCATTCTTCCTTCGTCGCTAAAAGGTGTCGACGGTTGCGCCGAAGAACGGTATTATTCTCCGTACGCACGTAAAAGGACCGCGGCCCGGCTGATCCAACCACCTTGGCTTTCCGCGCCCATGACGCTCCATTCAGCCGTACCACGTCGTCGTTTTTAAGGCGGGGCAGCACCCGCTCGTTGTGGCCTGTCTGTCGGTGTTTCTTGACCCGTATCGCAGGAAGGGGATCGAAGTCCGGCACGGGTGTGCGCAGCCGCCTTCCCTGCAGCAGCTCGCCTGGAGACCGACCATCTTCGACTGGACATGCCCTGTAATTTAATATGCCAAGCCAAAAGCATTCGTTTGCAGCTTTCGTTTTCTTTAGGATGCGTTTGATTATTTGTACACCCTTTTCCGCGAGCCCGTTAGATTGGGGGTATTGCGGGCTGGATTTCACATGTTTGAAATCGTAATGCTTTGCAAACAGCGCGAACTCGTGGCTGCTAAACTGTGGGTCGTTATCTGAGCATACCTCCGTTGGGATGCCGTATCTCGAAAATATAGCACCCAGTCTATCAATAACCGAGCTGGCTGTTGTGTCGGGTAGCAGCTCCACCTCTGGGAAATTGGACATCGAATCGTAAACACACAGATAGTGTCTTCCGGAGTACTGAAAGAGATCGACACCGACACGGTACCATGGTTGAGTAGGCGTTGGTTGTAGAATCAGAGGCTCTGATGGTTGCTTATAGGCATATGTTCTGCAGGTCGGACAGCTTTGGATCAACGACTCGACGTCAGAGTTTATGTTCGGCCAGTAGACCAATTGCCTAGCCCTAGCTTTGCACTTTACCGTGCCAAGGTGGCCTGCGTGAATCCTCTTTAACATCTCTCTGCGCATGCTCGTGGGAATTACTACTTTCGTTCCTTTCAAAAGTATGCCGTCTACTACTGAAAGTTCGGCGGCAACTGATTTCAGCGCCCCTTCCACTTCGTCTCCTCTCCCAAGCTTTCGTAGTACTACGCTAAGATAGGGATCAGTAGCGGTTTCGTGTGCAAGTTTCGCAGCCGTTTTTTCACTTACGAGTGCTGATACGACTGTGACGGCGTGGATTTCGACGTCGCCCGTGTCTGCGGCCCCCTTGTTCCCAGGAGCAGGAGACCGAGAAAGCATATCAGCCAGGGCCATCTGCTTGCCAGGAACAAATATCAACGTGTAATCGTATTTGAGCAATCGTAGGAAAAAAACGTTGCACTCTTGGCGGCATATCGGCTATGCCTTTCCTTGATATGTTTATCAGCGGGCTGTGGTCGCTCTCGAGTATGAGTGGGTAACCATACGCAAAATGGTTGAACTTTTCGCAACCGAAAACCAACGCCAAAGCCTCTTTTTCAATTTGCGAATATCTCTGTTCCGATTCACTCAGCGCTCTCGACGCGTAAGCGACCGGTTTCCAGCAGTCCCCATGACGTTGTAGGAGCGCGGAGCCAATGCCACTTTGAGATGCGTCTGAAGTTATCTTCGTCTCCAAACCTAGGTCAAAAATAGCACGCAGCGGCGCCTCGCTTAGCTCCTGACATATGGCTTGCCATTCGTTTTCATGATTAGGTGTCCATTCAAAAATGACGTCTTGTTTGATCAGGGAACGCAGAGTCGAAGTGCGCTGGGAAAGTGACGGTAGATACTTGCTAAAGTAGTTAACAACCCCGAGCAACCTTTGTACTGCCAATTTGTCTTGTGGCTTTGGCATTTTGAGAAGACCGTCCACAAGGGCGGGATTGGGGCTAATGCCCTTGTGGCTAATGATGTCGCCCAGGAACAAAATTTCTTGAACGCCGAATTGGCATTTGGATGCATTAAAAGTTAGGCCCGCTGCGTCAGCTGCCTTTAGTGCATCGTGCAGCCTCTGGTCGTGCTCCGCCCTAGTCGCACCCCAGATCAGCACATCGTCCACGTATACACGTATGCCAGGAAGGCCCTCGAACACTTCGTTGAGGGCTTTTTGAAACACCTCACTAGCTGACGCTATGCCGAATGGAAGGCGTAGAAAGCGGTAACGGCCGAACGGCGTGGCAAACGTGCATATCTTGGATGATTGCTCGTCCAGTGGGATTTGGTGAAACCCTGCGTTTGCGTCTAGACGCGAGAAAAACTTCGCGCCTGCCAAGTCCGCTTCAATATCTTCTCTACGAGGCATTTGGTAGTGTTCTCTTTTCAGGTTTTCATTAATCCTTCTGGGATCCATGCATACCCGCAACTTGCCGTCTTTTTTTAGTACAATGACTAGCGGGCTTACCCAGTCCGTCGGGCTGCTGACCTTCTGAATGATGCCTTCGCGTTCCATTCGGTCCAGTTCTGCACGAAGAGGCTCTCGCAGCGACAGGGGAACCCTTCGAGCTGGCTGAACGATTGGCACGGCGTCCTTGCGTAGCACCATCTTGTATTCCTTCGGGGTACGCCCGGTTCCGTGGAAAAGCTGCGGGAATTCCTCGACGACTGCTTCGGTGTTGCTCGTCGACACGCCTTCAACAGCGCGATTGACGATGCCTAGCTTCTCGCTAGCTGCCAAGCCCAAGATAGCGCTGTGGCCGTTCTTTACCACGAAAAATTCGGCGCATATCTGGCGGTCGCCTACCGTCACGGACGATAAAAATGTACCGACGTGCTTGATGACGTTGCCACCGTAGGATCTCAGAACAGCGCCGCTGGGTTTCAGCGTCACGGTCTTGAACTTGCGGAACACCGATAGTGGTAACACGTTAGCTTGTGACCCTGTGTCAACTTTGAAACTTAGGTGTTTGCCTTGAAGACACGCGTCCACCAGCCAGTCGCGTTTTTTGTTGGCGCTGCCGACTGCGACATCCAGCACATCGAAGTCGTCGTTTTCATGCTGTACCTCGTAACCGGCATCTTTCTCGCGGCAACAAGATGCGAAGTGGTTCCGCCCATTGCACGAGTAGCAGGTCTTTCCGTATGCCGGGCAGCGTCGTAAGGCATGCCTTCGATTGCAGCGCGTACAGTTCGGGTTGCGCCGGGGGCTTGTCGGAGCGTTCTTGCTGGTCTTCATAGCGTTAACGTCGAGTTCTTCGCTTGTCTTACGCCAGACTTCATTTTGACGAGCTGATGTTTCTGCCGCCTTGCATAAGGTGACGACCTTTTCCAAGGTCAGGTGTTTGTCCCTGAGCATCTTCTCTCGAAGCTTCGGCAAGTTGGTTCCAAACACCACTTGGTCGCGTACCATCTCGTCTGCCATGGTCCCGAAGTTGCAGTGCTGCGCTTGTCTCTTCAAGGTACGTAGAAACTGCTCGAACGGTTCCGCCTCGCCCTGCAGACGGGAGCGGAAGACATATCTTTCGTGAATTTCGTTTTGTTGCTCCACGCAGTATTCTTCGAATTTGGCAGTCACGGTGGCGTAGTCTTCTTTGTTTTCTTCCTCGGTGAACACAAAGTTGTTGAACACGTCCAAGGCTTCCTCTCCCGCCACGCTGAGCAGCAGGGCTGTCTTTGCCGCCTCCGATCTCGGCTTGTCGGTGCTTGCTGTGGCTTGAAGGAAAAGGTCGAACCTCTGACGAAACAGTTTCCAGTTTCTTCCTCCATCAGCTGTCAGTTGTAATGGCTCAGGCAGCCTTAGGTGCTCCATGACGTCGACCTTCACGTTCGGTTCACCCAGAAGCCTTTCTTTCCCGCTGGTAGGCTAATCCCACTTCTGACACCATGTATTGTTCTTGTGTGGGCTGGTAAGAATAGACAACTCGGGTGTCAGGATAACACTGCCTTAGTTTATTCCGTGTTGTTACTTATATAGCCGAAGGTGGAAAGGGGTTAGTGTAGTAGAGGGCAAGGGAAAAGCACGTGGCAATGGAGCATACAGATAGCTTGGCCGCCTTGATCTGATACGATACAGTGACTGGTGCGCGACCGAAAAAATCCGCCTGGTCCGGGTATCGAACCCGGGACCTCTCCATTACAGGTGGAGCGCTCTACCAACTGAGCTAACCAGGGGTTAGACGTCAGTAGAGCAAACGGGTTTTATCAGCCGCCACCAGTCTAACACCAACAAGGGTGAAGCTTGCAATTTAAGGTTTTGATTTTAATGCAATTAAATGCAAAGGTGCAAGCGAGCTGGACAAGAATTATGAAAATAATCCCTGGAGAAGGGGAACAAGAGGGACAAAGGACAAACACAAATCTCCAAACACAGCTAGGTGACTGGTGCGCGACCGAAAAAATCCGCCTGGTCCGGGTATCGAACCCGGGACCTCTCCATTACAGGTGGATTCTTGTCCAGCTCGCTTGCACCTTTGCATTTAATTGCATTAAAATCAATAAAGTAATGTAAGAACTTAAATTTTTGACGCTGTCGGGAGTGTTGGTTTCAGACCGCAATGATTTCAAGCTTCCCCCATGCTCGTTACAAGCACCATCAAACTTGTTGTTCGCAAGGTAATGACGTCACGAGAGGGAACCATAGGAGGGCGCCACCGAAACATCTCGCCGCCGATAGTCGGTGACAGGCTGAGGATGTGGTATAGAAGGTCGGCCTCCAGCGCGTACTCATTGCCTTCCGCCTGCTCTTCGATGCGCGTGCGATGAAATGTTGTCAAAGGCGGAAAGCTCGCGAAGGAGGCGGAACACCTACGGCGTTCTTAACCTCTCACTGATTATAGTTAGCAGACGCAAATATCAAGATATTTTAAGGTCCATCTATACACCTTTTCAACAAGGGGGCAGCCATCTTGAATGTTATCACTTCCGGTATGCGTTAAAACATTGTTTTGATTTCTGCACGCCGCTGCGAGGTGTTCACGAAAGATGTGTGATCGTCACACGTTCTTGTTTTGCCTCACCTAAGTATTTTCTGGCAAATTCCAGGTTGAAATGTAAGTATTGTTTCTTCGTCCCGCATACCAGATACGGAATCCACCTGCACTGAGAACGAAAGGAACCGAAAAACGTCTATACGAAATGTCCTAACCTCCGACTTGGCGTTGCCCCTTAGGACATTCCGTCGTCGGGAGTGGACCGATGGCTGCCTCTGGAAGGTCGCACTCACCGCTCGAGCATCCAGGGCCAGATCCGGCTCAAGCTGAGCCTGGGCACGCGAGAGGACCGGGGAATGACGGCCTCCATCGACGACAACTGGAAGGAGGTGGTTGAGCACCAGGAGCTGCTTTGGATCTTCATCGAGCACGAGCTCAGCCTCCACGAGGTGAGGGCCCTCCTGTCACACTTACGGACTCGAAGAATGGCTGAACTGTTTCCTCGTCTTACACCCATATGTTATACGGGCGCCCTGAACCGCAGCTAAGTCACCTTTAACTGCTGTCACTCGTCACCACGGTTACCGCACTATACACTCTCGGATAGCTACTTCAGAAGAAGTGAAGAGTGCGCGTGCACTGCTTTGATGGATACTCAAGGTGCCTATAAGCGCACATGCGTCCATAGTCCTGACTGCATAGCCGCTAAATGTTATCTGCAAATATTGTGTGGTAACTGTGGCTTAGCATTACTGCAGTTAAGTGTGCCCTTGTAACAAGGGTATTGGATATGCAAGATGAAACAACAAAGCGGCCTTCGATAATGCACAAAAACAACTTGATTGATGCATTTATTGTACAGATGGCTCCGGCAGCTGATATACACTATTCATTGCCGGCGCACAACAACATAAATAAGGAACTCCTTTTAACTTCCCTTACATTCTCAAATCACTACAGCGGCGAAGGCAAAAAAAAAAAAGAAGAAGGGTAGACTTTGATGGTTTTCTTATTTTGACGTTGAGATGACGTCAGCCCAGAACTCTCAGGACTTAGTCCTACAGGTGGCCTTGGATTTCCAATCTCTACTCGTAGAGGAGACATCTGGAATCTCGCGGAAACATGAGTGTAGTAAGCGAGCTAAACCGATATCCCGAAAGAATACACCGGGTCTTTAGGCCGACAACGCGCGGGTGCTAATATGATTTGTGACAATTTTCCGGCCCGAGAGACGCCGCGGGGTGCGCGATTTGTATCTATTTGCCGACGCCACATTGGGATTAAGCCTTCTTTCGTAAGTTCTTTCGACACTGTTGTTGTTGTTGATCCCCGGAAAGACGTATTGTGTTTATTCCAATAACGCGGCTAACCCCGCACCTCCGATTTACGTAAGCTGACGGGCAGCTGGGTAAACACCGCGCGGGGGAGAGCCCGAAAATACGGTGCAGGAACGTAGCAGAGAGCGGAGCCTCTCGCCATTGTCTCGTTCGAGAAAACAAACGAAAATGGCGTTGCCACAAGACGCGTGAAAAAAAAAAAAGGGGGGAGGGGGCGGAGGGGGAATTAAGTAGCGCTTGGAAAGTCTCCGGCGGCGCCGCCGCCGCCCAAAGAAAAGCGAAGGAAGAAGAAAATAAAGGGACGCCGCCTATTTTCTGAGTCGGCGGGTTGCCATGGGTACTTGGAACAAATTTGGAAAGGCTCTCGCTGCCGGCCGAATAAAACAAACCGAATAAAAAAGACGCGCGAAGATTCAGACAGCTGAAGAATCGATGGGTGAGGCCTAGTATGGTCACGCCTCCTGCTTCGCGATTGGTTCTGCGACGTTCTTATCGACTAATGCTGCAATCTGATTGGCTGCCAAATGATGATAAGATGCTCACGATGCCTTACGTTTCTTATTATACTTTCTTTTTTTCTTTTTTAGCGAATTTTAGAATTTTAAATTTACCGACTGAGCTGCCACTGGAGGTATCAGTATACAAAACTGCCCTCGCTTCGCCTAAGACGAACGCAAACACATTGAGGTGCTTCAGCTTAAACCGCAGATAAATAATGCTTTCTAATACCCCTGTCAGACGGCGTTCTAAAGCTCCTTTTCACTAAGCTCCGTTATAAAATCAGCCAGTCAGGTCGCGATGTTGAGTGCTCACGTGCCCTACGGCGTGCACTGGTTCGCCGATTTTATAAAGGAGCTTGTTCTAAAGGCCTTTAAAATGCCCGTCCGACAGGGTTATAAGGCCCTCACTGCCGAAAGTAGTGGTATTTTTGTGAAACAAATATCAGTATAAGGCCAGTGGTCTGTTTACTTTATCTAAGCATTGGCGTAAAATGATGAGATGGACCTTGGTTGCATATTTGTAAAAAAATCCTTGAAGGCTTCACTAATCCGGTTTATACGGCTAATCGTCGTCATAAGTGGGGTAATTTACTAAAATCGTTCGACTAAATAATATTTAGTGAAAACAAACATATTCTTCCACTTAGAGACTCGCTGAACGTCGTCGAAAACCACTAAATCAGTAAATTTTAGAAACATTTGATGAGCGTGGGAAGCAAGGTGGAGCGCTAAAGTTACCACTCGTGTAACAGGCGCAAGGCTAGCGGTGCAAAAATCCGAATGAAACGATTATTTTAGCTTATCTCGTATAATCATCTCCCTCAAGTTGCTCTGTTCTCCGTCGCTGTTATTCTGTTCGCTGACAGATTGACAGACTGAATTAGTAAACAGGAGACACTTTTACCGTTTCTCCTGTTTACTAAATAACCTAAACCTATCACCTTACACATGTTTGACTAGAACGTTTCCCTCGTGCTACGGCCTCCTGGGCTTATGTTGTACGCTTTCGACAGTGAGTGCAAACACCAAAACCAAAGGTTAGCTTGCGTCCGAGCTGCATGCATAAATAATGCTGCTCCTTTGGAGTTCTCCCTGAAAGGAAGCTGTTGCTCTGATTTCTTTCCATGGAATTGCCTCTGAGCCTGCTCAAATTCCCAGTATAGCAGTTGCACAAAATTATACTTTTTGGATGCATCATTAATGACTCTAGGGGAAAATGGAACAACCTGTGAGTAGGTCACGATGTCGCTCTTTATTTGTTGATGTTAACGTGTAGCCGTCGTGGCACGTGTAAGTAATTTGTTTGTGAAACAGTAAATTTATTGTTAATTAAAGCAATTACAGTCACTGACAGAAGGATAACGGCAAAGAGTTTGTTGGGATGCCCGGCACCACGCTCATGCTGGTTGCCTACCACCTTACTTTGACTGCGCGTCCGGGCCTGAGGTTCACGTGAAGCCGAAGCATCGATCGAAGGCAGAAAGCACGCGCTAGACGTGGAGCCATTGAAAAAACTCCTTGACATTCTCGGTCTGTCATTCAGCATACTCCTCTTTAAAACTGGAAAGAAGTTATGGCAGCAATACTGCCATATCTTCATTCAGCAATACGTTCTTAGGCAGTTTTCTTTTTCTTGTCTGGTTGCAACGCCGTTCCTTTAACGATCTCAAGTTCATCCCTCATTTAACGACACTCGCTTGGCGAGGTCGCATGGAATCATCAGTTTGTGATCACCGGCTGTAGGCTGACGAGAACCTAGAAACGAAAGGGTGTGGATAGGTCACCCCATCATTTGCAGACAGCCAATCAAGACGACGGAACCTCGAGCTAAGGAAATTCGACAGCCAACTGCGAACCAACGAACCGAGTCATCGTCAGCCGCGCCCTCCCGCCCTTGAGGTGTCAACGACCATAGACTCTTCAGAATGTCCGTGCGCGAGTACTTCCCTCGGAGCTCTCAGAGAGCCTATCGCTACAATCCATGGAAGATGCTCGGCTAACGGCGATGCCAAACCTACATCTAGCGTCTTCATTTCAATTCAAGGTCAGTTTTAACAGTGCCGCATCGCCGTTCGCTGGGACCCGTCTCCTTCTTACTGGGTGAATACTGAGTACCAGCCGACCAATGGCTACAGCTTTCGTGCCCAATCTTTACTCCGTGCTGGCCGCCGTATGCGTGACGTCACTTCCTCCAGCTGTGCGGACTTCGGGAGGTGTTGTTGAGGGTTATGCTTGTAAATCTGACACAAAATATTTTGAGGGTCATTCCTGAAATGAAAGCGGGAGCATGCAAACGCGAAGATCGGCCACTTTTGTTTGCTTTCTTTTTCTTGAGTACCGACCGTTAACCCGGTCAGGGCGATGCTGAGCGCAAGTTCGTCTGCTTCTTTTGCAGGGGCTGTGATGACGTCAGAACGCTGAGCTCTGATTCGTTCTGATTGAAGCATAGTGGGTAGACCCCAAAGCAAGCTGCCTTGAGGTCCACCCCTATCCTTCAATCAGAGCCATGCAGAGCTCACCGTTCTGACATCACCACAACCCTTGCAAACGAAGCAGACGAAACCTGCGCTCCGCATATCTCCCGCCCTTCAGGAACTACCTGTATGACGACATCCACTTTTCTCCCTTAAACTACTGCACTGGGCATTTCCTTTGAGATTCCCAGAATAATGTTTGCTACGATGAATACATTAAAACGAATATACTATTTTATAATACATTTGTGAGAAATCGACAAAATGTATTTGTTCAACGAAAGTTATGCACAAAACATTGTTTTAAAGATAGCAACCTGAATGGCTGAAAATTTCGTTTGCTTGACTGGTTACCTTCCTCAAATTTGCTTTTCATCTTAGACATAAAAGAGTGTGACATTTTGAAACATCCAGCTCAACAGAACGATGTTCCCTAATGTTCCGTTTTGGTGCGCGTTGTGCACGCTGTGAGTGACGATAGGGATCTACTTGCGGGGCCCAGTCACGATTGGGCGGGAGATCTACCGCGACCTGCGCTGACCATTCTGCACCAGCACGCCATTCAGGGCGACCTCACGGAACTGCAGCAGGCCATCTGGTAAGCGCCGTTTACAAATGTAGAGACGTCGGGGGCCTGAACCACGTTATTCATGGAATTACACTCTAAGAAATGCCGGCACGTTTACTTTCCCGCTAAAAACCCGGGTAGCCAGTAGTCACTGCAAACAACGCGAGGGCCCAGCGAATGTCGAAGCTCCGAGTACGATTATACCTGGCCAACACGATGTGCCCAGAAACAATGAGCAAGTGAAGGGTCCAGCTGGAGCACCCAAGGTAATCGCTTAGTGCCCTATATCTTATTGAGTGCCATTCGCAGTAGCAATATTTTTTTGAATAAAGTTCGGCTGGTAATATCGCCATGATCGCATAGAATAACTTGCATAGAATATTGCATAACGACATCATTGAGCAGGCATCGACATCTTAAAATGTGTAATATTTTTCTCGCGCCATAATCGTGGCAGTTAGCTGTTCAGGAAAGCAAAAAATAAACAACTGATGATAATAATGATAATAAGTAGTACGACGTTTTAGCTATGTCAAACCCAAATGACGTCTGTAAGTAACGCGGTAACCTAGTCCTGTAATACAATAACAGTGCAAAACACAACTAATCAAGAAACGACTGATTAGAACTCTCTTGTAACTGCGAATCTGTTCCACGGTCGCAGTCGCTGGGTGATGTACTCCAGGAAGCACATGGGGGTATCCCTGGACTACGCGCTCTTGTACCAGCTTCTGGATGACCTGGACAAGGCATGGGACGACACTGAACGACCCTTGTCCAGAGACGAGGTAAGGTCGCCAGGATACGCCCACCATCAGTGCTGGAGCAGGGAATGGATGAATGCTCCACGGCCGAACCCTTTGAATTGGGTGGTTGCGCGTGCCACCTAGCCAGTGTTCCTAATCCGATGTTCCAGCTGCGCCATTCGTTCTGTCACTCTGCAATTCTACAACTTGCGAAAATACTATATATGCACGGAATAACTAAATGTAGGCCCTTGTCTACACTATTCAGACGTGTGCCTTATTTTGATTCACATAATCCCAGAAAAAGAGCGACATAGGCTACACTCAATAAAGCAGGTCTACTCACGGCATACGAAAGGCTGGGATGTTCATGGTGTTGTTGTTTTGAATATTACATCAAAACACAGAAAGCTTATATTGCTGGGAACGATAGCTTTTTGAATGTGCCGCTTTATCGAGATTCACATTATATCGTGTACCTCTGGATATTTGCAGAGATTCTTCAAACATATACATCGTCGGAAAACACACAGTGAGACGCCGAAAGTTTCTTTAAGGAAACTGAAATCTCGGAGAATAATGACCCGGAAGTTCGATGCGCTTAAGCGTGCTATATGTTGCTGGTTTGTTGCTTCTGATCTAAGAATATTTTTTGGGGGACGTGTGTAATGTTGTCTACCGTGAATTCTTGTTACTGACACAAATGTCTGCTAATATCCGCAGAAAAAGGTATAAAATTTACATATTGTCATAATGATTGCCTAAACTGTCCTTCTACAACATACTGTACGAAGTAAAAGCGTAGCAACAATATTACATTTACGCACCAAAAGTCTTTCCCGATGATAGCCAGTCGTAAATTGTGAGCTCGAAAAAGTGTTCGGATGACAGGATTTCTTGAGTATACTTGCTGCTGCTTTTAGCACTCCGGAGCAGCATACGGCGGTGAGCAGTGGTTGCAAGAAGAGGCGGTAACGGTGACGTTGCCGAAGACACGGCGGAGTTCACAGTCCAAATCGTCGCAGACCGCAAACGCCGATTCCGTTCTCTGAACGTCGGGCGAAAGCTGAAGAAGTTTTGGAAGAAACGGAAGAAGTCATTCCGCCAATCTCTGCGCCGTGTACGCGAGGAGGTCGAGGAACAACAAGAGCTGGTGGAGCCTTCGCAAGAGGTTGGATATTTTCTTTGTTCAAAAATGCATCTTCTGGATTGCTGAACAAGCTTGCTCTGCTTGAAGACAGGTGGAAGAACTGCCCAGGAGACCTGCTTGTCCGCTCCTCTGCTTCTTCTCTTCGTGCTGCTGTCATTGCTGGTGCTTCGCAAGAATTGGGGCCAGATGACCCAGTACGATTGGATCGCCTTTGTATTTGGTGCACCGACGAAGGGATGTTCCAGGATTCCTAACGGTGTCTCGAGGAAGACCGAAGACGACGAAAGACGACAGCGGTGGCTTCTGCTTTGTGCTCTTTCCTACTCAAGAAAAAATTATATTCTTCCTAATTTAGTGAAACTGTGAGTGCGGAAGACGACTCCATATATGTGCGCTTTGTTTGCGGGTATTTGGAAAACGACGTCCGTCAAAGCGCTAATTTAAAATATACCTTAATTGTATTGTCTTACAACTATATGAGGCACCTGCCTAGCAACGGGGTACTTCCGCTCAGAGACTTCTCCCAGGCAAAGTTCTAGCCACTTAGAAATATGATATTCCACCAACAATGCTGTCAAGAACAAATTAAGCTCTGGAGTGATCCGAAGATAAACATTTTGATAAGTTGGACGATTTTGATGAGTCGAACGATTTTGTCGCGAAGGACTGGCATTCTCGCAGTCGCCGAGCTTGGTAGCAACCTCATTTTCGATCAATGCCTTCAAGTGTTGTCTTCATAAGCGGACCAACTGGGAAGCTTCCCTATTCGCCCTTTCTTGACAACCTTTTTCTTCCAGGATGCCAACAGGAACGTCCGACAGAGACCACAGATTCAACAGGAGGTCAAAGACGACAAAAGTCGCCCAATCTCCGAGAAGCAAGTGAGAAAAGTGGCCACTCGCATCGCCGTAGCAAAAAAACAGCCTTTTACTCCTCTCTGCCCTCTGATTTCTCTGCGATTCTAACCAACAGCCATCTTTCCAGTGTTCGCCGCACCTTCGCACCCTTATGGCTACTAACGGCTTCAAAGAGACATTAGGCTTACTTCCTCACCTTTTCCAAGCTTGGTGTCTACCGTATAACCGCAACTCGCCTTCTTCGAGGGCTCTCGAACCCGACTTTCTCTGTGCTCTTCACTCTTACCGCTTTTAAGGCTTCGATGGGCTACGATGCGCTGACCGACTGCAAGTCGCATGATCGTTCGACGCATGACTCGGAATGCGGCTAACGTACCGTCGGTACATTTTTACCAGGACGAAGCTCCTCCTTCCAGCGAGTATGGGCCAGAGAAACAGAGGAACGCCTTGTTGCCAGGAGAAGTGAGAGATTTGTCTCTTATGCATGGTCGATGGCCTAGATATTCCTTCCTTCAAATACAATATTCACTGTCGATTGTAAAAATCCATTTTTTTTTTTTGCTGTCCGTAAATGATTTGGATAACATTTCTCGAGCGCATTTTACAAGCCATTTGCATCGCAGAGTTGCTAGCGTAAAGCGTTTTCTGTTCATGAATATTCGTACCCACTAATCGTGTTTACCAAAATATAAACGTGGTTATGTTTGTATTTATTTATTTTTTTACCCAGAGAACTGAGTCTCAGCTACTGGGGAACTCGAAGTTAACCAGAACTTAATCAATAGTCCGCCGGTCCGGTACTTTTGCAAAAGTGTTCCGTTGCATCGGGACGAGCAATTGTTTTAAATCCTACATGGTAACTTTACTAACTACGAGCATTTTTTACTAAAATCTCTATAGATCAAGGTGCCCGCTGCGCCTGCGCTGGCTCATGAATGAACATAATTAACTGATATTTTCATAAGCTCGCGTCAACTGCCAGTCGCAATAAACGAGATCACAAAAACAAATATTGTAATTTATCTTTTACTAATTTTATTATTCAGTCAAAGAAATTCGGGATATCTGAAGCCTTAAGCGATGCCTCCGCAAAGCTCTGTACGTGTCTCAACTGCGGAAAGCTTTGTTGCTTCTTCTTGCTTACGGACTTCTATTGTGGTCCGATCGGTGTTGTTTATCAGGATGCTTTTCTCCTCTGGATGCGTTCTAGACTGCGCTTTATTCGCTGATGAATTTTAGGTAACCTGAGTTTATAATAATACATTCAGTGTCATGCTAGGTTTCTAAGGACGTCCAGGACGGACTAGGGAAGTCATCAAGGATTGTCATCAGTTAGGTTTCTTCGTGACCACAAAAAATTGCGAGCCAAAAAATAGGCTACAAATTGTTGTTCTAAGATAGCTAGACTCATAGAGTGTGACAAGTGAGTGTTGTACAGTAAAAGCAATTTGAGTGGAATATGGTCTAGAAACACGAGTCAAAAAAAGGAACAGCTAAGTAACCCGTGCAAAGTGCTGTATTTTAATGCTGAGGTGTCCTTGTTGATCGAAATTCCTATTAGATCGCGAGAATTTTAGCTATTTCGAAGTTGCTGAATAAGACTTAACTATATTCCACTATTAGGAAAACGTTTGTAGAAAGTTTTACGAATCTGCACTAAATTTCTTGAAAAATAATGTGAACCTTACTCTTTGGGTTCACCTTTTGTGCTTGGGTCACAAGACACCGGCAAAGTTATAACCTATAAAATGAAAACTACCGCGAAATAACACACTCGAGCATACAAATGATTCACACATTTAATATTTATTTACGTCACTTATTGCAAATGTAACTTCTAACGAAATTATGCAAATCTTTTCTCAACATCATTAACAAACTTCCTATCTATGACGAATGTTTCATATGTTGGCTGATTGGCATAGCACCGTGAAATGTCTTTACTTCTGTTGTGCATATGCGAGCACACACCGAAGAGATGTGAGAGATTTATTGTACTTGATTTTAAAACCCTTCTTCGAGATGTCGAATGTTTTGCGCTCCTTTGAAGTAATCGATAGCGAAGCTACTGTGTACAATCACGATACCTTCGTATTTCACTTAAAAAAATGGGTCTCAACGTGCGGAATAATTTTATTACGTCGTCATGTGATGCCGCATCACTGTAAAATGTGTTTTTCCACCGTTCGTTAGCTTTAGTGCTTAATTACAGTGTCAGCATTTCTGTTTTCAGTTGAACAAATTGTAATTTTAATTAGAAGACGGGCAAATTTCAGTATGTCTTTTTCCATGGCTTCCATGTTATTCAGGGACGAAATACATATTTGTTGATTCATTCATCCCTGCCTAAAAACGACCGGTTTTTATTTAGGTCATATCCATACGTATCATACAAAAATGTCACAGGCATGATGTATGGGACTTTTTGTGACTATGTGCTTCAAATAGGGATAATTATATGGAGGCCACTAGTAATGAATGAATTTATTGCCTATTTGAGCTGCAGAGGAACATATATTTCGCCAGGGTTGGGGAACGAAAAAAAAAGGCAAACACAAGGCTTTATGTTTTCCGTTTGAAATAATAATCTCGGGCTCAACATATTTATTTTGTTGGGTATAATTTATATATAAAACATTAATTTGAAACTGAAATCGAGCTGATACAAATCTACATACGTTTTCACAGATACCGGCTTACCTGTGCACGGACATGTGTACAAATGTTGCAGTATGGAATTATTACATAAGACTTAAAAAGAACAAAAAAGGCTACTAACGTATCTTCTTAACAGGATGTCTCACTGACCATCGGTCGAAATCTACCCGTTAAAACTAAGCATTCCTGCAGAAAAACGATTGTGGCTGTATCAATCACTGCTGAGGAGCCAATTTAATGAGGTTTTGTCGCGTTCAATATGATCTGAAACAGTCAATCATGCTTCTTTGGCGTACCTGTCAGTTTTTGAGACAGCTGTTGTCCGATTTAGGAAGGAATGCGAAGTTGAAGCGCCGTACTTCGGGCTATTTGACATGTCCAGAGATAATTGAGCTTGTAGGGACCACAGACGCAGAAAAAGGCTGGATCTTGGGTTGCAGCTGATATTGTCCGCGGGCGTGCATAGCGTTTCGGATTGTTAATTAAGCTTATAATTAGTTTTATGTATTTGACTTTTTATTGGCACAAATTAACGTATGGTTTTTACCAAAAAGCACGCTGAGCGTCATTGAAAGCCACTACATCAGGAAATCTTGTCAAAACTTGGAGGCTCGGAAACCGTGGTGGTAGGAAAATGTTTCTGCCTGTGCCACAGGCGCAAGGCTGACTTTGCGAAAATGCGGATAATTAGAAACGGAAAAACGGCGCCGGCATGGCGAAGTTGAACGCCTTTTAGGGACCCAGGAAAGCAACACGGGCTTCGTATGTCTTCAAAGTTGACTAATTTAATGGTATTCGATGATTGTGAACAAGACAGGCTAAAATATTAAGGTGGGCTAGTTTGTTAAGTTTATTAAACGTAAGTAGCGTAAAGGATAGATGAAGACATGGACACGAAGGCGGGACTAGCGCTTAAACAGGAGCCATCTGTTTATTTTACCAGCTAAAGACATAATTTTGCGAAAGTAATTATAAACATAATTTTTATAAATGATATTTACCTCCATAAAGATTCCTCTCGGCACTAACTAATACGGTACAAATCATAGTTCTTTGCGATGCGAACATTTTGGTCGATGTTCAGTTAAACATCCTGTATACAAAATTCATAAAGGAATTAGGCTTAATAACTATGAATCTGAAACGATAGAACAGTTTAATGCTACAATTTAGTACGTATCTCGCTCACTTTCTTTCACTACAGTTTGCTACATCGAAGTCGGTAGTTTCACAGAACGTTCTAGCATATGGCATTACGGGGCTACCGTTGCGGCCTTGCCGCAACCGGTACGCGCAACATACCGCAGATAACGTTTCACCCAACCGTGCTATTCCACAGCATCGCAAGGAAGCGAAATCGTGAGGGTCAGAATCAATAGGAGGTTTTAGCAGATCGTTCTGATAACCACGATAATAGAGAGTTTTAGTGAATCGTTTTTGCACACCCGATACGGTATACGATGGGCCCTCCGGTACGCACTGCGCATGTGCGAGGCTTCTGCGGCAGCGCATGCGCAGTGCGTACTGGAGGGCCCATGGTTTCGTATCGGATGTGCGAAAACGATTCCTAAATCTCTCTAATGATACCCGATAACGATACGATACATGCACGAGGGCACCGGCGGAGTATCGGGTTTGTCATCAAAGTAATCGGATCGATCTACAAAGACTCCTCTAATGCGGCGGTGATTCGGTAACGGTACGTTATTGGCTCAGTTTAGCCTCATCCGGCATGTCGGTAACGGTAACAGAATTACGGTAATTTTATGCTAAAATGTTCTAAATAGAAATGTCGCAAACCTACCGAGCTTCGAGTTCAGGTTCGACTTCTTTGATTTGTGGACCTGATTCGTTGGGCAAATGTTCGACCAAAGTTCGATTATTATTCTTGAAAGTTAAAAACAACGACACCAAACAGTGGGTATGTAGTTTTATATTTTGTAAAATTTGTATTAAATAAATGTGTACATTATTTTTTATAAAGAAATGAGAAATCAACAGTTCTGCAACTCCTGCGTGAAATACATCTCACTCACGTCCACGTCACCTCCCCCCCCATAAACAAACAAACAAACAACAGAAACAACAACAACAACAACAATAATAATAATACGATGTGTTGAGATCAGGCAGCCTTGTTCAAAAGTCGAACTTTGTCAAAAAAGTTGATCAAGTTTCGAAGGTTCGCCAACCCATTGGAACCCGAGGAAAGTTCGCGACATTCCCAGTTCTATAATATAGAGGCAAAGGGGCAGGTCGTCGTGACGCTGGGTGTGTGTGGAGCGCCCTTGCACCCGCAGGAGGCTTGTCTGGCCGAAGCCTTCAACGTCTTCATCGACTACTGCCTGGAGCTGCTGCACAAGCACCGGGACCTGTTTCCCATGACACACGTGGAGGCCGAGCACAAGCTAGCCCACATGCTCAAGTGAGTGAAGCCACGACGACATGCTGGTGTTGGCTCCGGTCGACAAACTGCGTTTCCTATCCTGTCCGCTATAGACCATACCAATGATCGTCTTCTGCGCGCTGCCGTCCTTCACCTACTGGGCTGAACATGTGCAGTAGCTTTCTTCGGCATAATATGAGACGCCCATAGAGCCCGACACCTACGGTCTTTCCATGCAGTCACTGGACGAGATTTCCAACCTAACGTTCACGCCACATTCGTGTCCAATCTGCTGCGTCTGCGCTTGTTCTCTCTGTGTCAATGTACGGGTTTGATTATTCTATGATGGTGTTGCTACGGTTAGGAAACTGCGTGTCAAATCTTGCCTGCTGACGTCTTTCTCCGGTGATCAGCTGAAGTCTAGTCTGACGACGGGTTTCTTTTCAATGTTTCTTCCTCAATGGTTGATGTAAGAGTTACGTAGCCGCGTGCATGGCCGAAAGGGAACGTTTATCCGTACATCTAGAATATTCGTGTTTACTCTATACCCCGAGTGTAACAGATGAGGATGCCAACATAACCTGGCCGAGTCAGTCTCCCGAGTATTCGACGCTCGAACATTTAGGCCGAATGTTCGAGGTAACGAGAAAGTACATAAGGAGCCCAGAGTGGCCTTGCCGACGCACTCTCGCACCTTCGCGCTAGCCAGTTGTCACGCCGACATGACGGCGCTCGCTGCTGCTTTCTCGACGCTCGTTCTCTCTCTTGTTTGTGGTACGATTTTGCTGATAAAACCCTAAAGGCACTTGCGACTGTTTAGAACAGAGTGCCTTAAAACCTCTAAAATCTCTTACGAAGAGGGAACGCACTAATACAATGGCGCCATCTATGCGGTGACCCTGGAACTGCATTTCACTAGAGCGAAGGCTTCGTGGTATTTGCGAGGTCAGATGTATTATTACCTATGAGAAATTGTTGTTTATAACATTAACGAGAGTTTTTTCCGAGCCAGGAAAGAAAGAAAGAAGGATGCGCGAAAGAAATATGAAATATCTGGGACCGCCAAGTGTTCCACTGCTACCCGTTAGGTGGAGCCAGTGTGTTCCCTCGTCGTAAAAGATTTTAAGAGGTTTTAAGGCCCTCGGTCCTGAGAAGTCGCAAGTGTGTGAACGGGCCTTTATTTCCAGTTTTACGCGTGTTGATACTTGTTCATCCGTGACAATAGAAAGTTTTAGGGAAGCGTTTTGTAGCGTTAGCTACACTGGCCGAGTTGAGCAGTTTCGCGTGGCTGTCATAATAAGCCGTACTCCGTGCTGCGCAAGCGCGAGAGCAGTGACGTCACGGCGCACAGCTGGCGGGGCGGAGCCGCCGTCGCCGCAGGCTCCGCTGCTACCTCGCGCGCCTCGCCAATCTGCGCAAGCGCGAGGGCAGTGACGTCACACGGCGCACAGCTGGCGTGCCGGAGCCGCAGCCGCCGCGGGCTCTACCGCCACCGCGCGCGCCTCGCCGGTTGTCGCAATCCAGAGAGTGACGTCATAGCCGCGGCAGACGCACTGGCGCCGCCGCGTGCCCAGCTGTGCGCCTCCGTTGCGCAGTAGCCAAGTCTGACGCTGCACCGGAGCTGCTTGATAGCGCCTCTTATTTTGTGCGCATAAGCTCACGCTACGTACATCCCGGCATAGCCGAGCTAAGCCACCGCAATTTTTTGCACATCCAGTACGGTACGACAGGCCCTCCGGTTCGAACTGCGCATGCGCTACCGTAGAAGATTTCGTATACATGCGCAGTTCGTGCTGGAGGGCCCATCTACCGTATACCGGGTGTGCAAACACGATTCTCTAAAACTTCCTATTATTAAGCACGAATGGTTCGTCAAGCTACCACGCCAGAACAAACATGGTATGCATGGCAACCCTCGAGCATAATTTTTTCTCTCCGCGACCAATCAGATTGCGGTACTGGTCGATAAGAACGCGGAGGAACCAATCATGAAGCAGGAAGCGTGAAAAGGCTACGCCCTGCATTTCTTAGCTATCAATAACTTTTATTAGGGCAAATCAGGTTTAATAGAGCGAGCTACTTTTTTTACGTTCACATTATTTTTGTTGGCTTCTTCGTTTGTGCCAGTTAAGCGTGTTTCACATGCAGCGATTTTGGTCCTAGAGCGGCGCGATTTCTGCCGTCGCGGCGCTCGTGCCGCTCAACCGCTGGTGCTGGCCAGAGAGCCGCGACGGCAGAAATTGCGCCGCTCTAGGGCCAAAACCGCTGCATGTGAACCAGGCTTTACGCGCCCGTGCCGCTTACCGCTGCCGTGCCCTGGTGGCCTCTCTGTTCCAGGTGTTTGGCCCTCATTTACCGCATGAAGGCCTTCCAGTGGTGCTGTCCCTTTCGGAACCAACTCAGCGTGGAGATTGTGAATACCCTGAAGGTACGTGCATCGTTTGCGTTGGGATGGTATTCGGCGGATAAAGAAAATACTTTTCCAGGTAAACGAAAAGGTTCGAATGGGCAGATTTAATGATTCTTTTTGGAACTAAGTTAATTTCTAATTATCTTAATTGTGGAATAATGAAGGAATGGATGATTGATTTATTTACTGATGCCAATCAACGGCAACATGCCTTCCCGGTGGTGCATCACGACACAGACGAAAAAGAAACATACACACACACACACACACACACACACATCAAACTCACACACACATATATCAAACACACACGTATCAAACACTGTAACCTTGTCCACAGAAAAATGCCGAACATAAAGAAGAAACAGAAAAAATATCAGATATCATACTATAGTTATCACAATACCAAGATTTTTGTAATACTTTAAAGGCATAAACATGTTAATTGAAGGTGACAAAACACTATTAAACAAAGCTTCCATTCGGGCCGATGATGGATCGATCAATATAAGCCGCCGCTTATACAAAGCGGCGGCTTTCACAAAGCGTTTTTTTTCTAAAAGATTTTCGAGCGACAGGAAGCTTGCCACTCGAAGTGCACTGCGCGAACTACTAATGCGAAAAATGACTTTGGCACATTTTTACATTTTACTTCGAAGGAGTACGCATGCTGGCATAAAATTTCATCGCTTAGGTTTTTGCCCTAAATGACTACTTTCCACCACCCTAGTGATTTTAATGACTGTCTTGTAATCCTGAAAGAAATACAGAAAGAAAAAAAACGGTGAGCGCTTGTTGGCGGCTGTAATGGCGTTGCTCACTATATACAAGCATTAATGAATCTGTAGTGCATTATCCATGGCAACTACACAGGCAGTACAGTTTGACGCTGACGCTTAACAAATATAAACGAAAAGTGCAAAATATTGTCGATGAGGTTTTTGTTGTAGTTGTGCTAGCTATGTCACAGAGCCTCGTGAATAACTTTGAAAATATGAAGACGATGGGTATGTGCAGTATATGTTAACTCATAGCAGTAAAAATACAAAAATTTTGTTTCTCATTCTTATGGACTTTATAAAAACGGGCGATGACTTTTGCACCGATGCGGTATTCACCGTGCATTCATTAGACTTGCGGGACAAACAGGTGGGGAATAGCAGTTATGATAATTTGACTAATTATTCAGATATGGAAATCACTTCTTTTAATGAATTTATAGGTCATGTTGTAATTCCAGTTTTCAAGAGTGTCATTGTTAGAGGGCAGTGCGAGGCACATAATGGACACTAGGGTTAAGTAGGGTTCGCGTTCTCTTTAGGTAATATTGCATAAACACAAAGCGAAGATGACATCTATGTAACTGTTAGGCTCTTCTATTATGAAATTTGACCAAATCGCAAAGAGACGCTTGGTATCTAATAATATGCCTCTAAATTGTTACTGTAGGAATATTTTTTATTGGGGCTATATGTTCATTGTATAATTGTGGGTGTCGGTCTTGTATGGGTATCATGTATGAAATTTAAAGCTAAGGACCTTTAAGTTTAAGTCAAATAAGATATAATTAGATATAATACATAAAGATGAGATGTGGGTGGGCTGGTGAAGGTTACCTACGCAGTAGGGTTGGGCAGTATCACGATACAAACGCATCGCGATAGTATTTCAGAAATAATTTTAGTATTTATGTTTCGGTAGGGCGATACAATTTTTCAATCACTATCTGTATTTCAGTGTCGGAATACATTTTGGTGTATTCCTTGTATAGGGATACAATGCCGGGACAATGTATCTCGTTGCGACGTTCGAGAAATCAGTGGCCCCCAAGCAAAAGCTCAAGAGACGGTTTTCTTTGTTTTTTTTCTGTCTTCGGAGGGGTAGATGGTACAGTAAATGTGACATTGAGGCTTTGTTATCAGGCAGACCAAGGTATGTTTTGAGTAATATGGCCCCGACATTGGTGGCTCCCTCATATGTTTTCCGTAATGCTTCAATTGGGCAATTATTTTTGTAGCATCAAAACGTTTAAGGCACAGTGGGTATGAGCTTTACAATTGTTCATTGCACTCCCAGCACCATTTACTAAAGGCGGGGTTAAAGTTTCTTCCCTCGGATAATCAGATTTTAAAAAAAGATAAAAAAGCCATAATTTCTTGAAGTGACTCCAGAGAAATTACCGACATGGGACTATACTCCGTTCACCCCTAAGCTGACAGTACGGTGGAAAAAACATCCTCGTTGGACCAGTCATAAGCCTCTCTTTCGCCACGTGATCATGGTCCCGCCCATACACACCATAGAGTTGTTATAATGTACAGAGCGCGACACTGTTAGCGCGAACAAGCGATCGCCGGTTTTTTCAGTTTTTCTCTTTGAAACCAAGGGATGTCATCCAAGTTATTATTGCTACGGAAAGAGCTCACTTAGTTCTATAATGTGAGTGATATAATTTCGTGCTCGCTAATACATTTTAAAAGTAAAACGCGAAAATGCGCCGATGTCGTGTTCGCGCTAACAGTGTCGCGATGTGTACGCTAGAGGTTCAACTGGCGCTAGTGTCTATGCGACTTCCGTGACGCAAATTGAAGCAGACAGCAACCAGTCTACTTTTGCGGTGCTCCTGTGCATTCCTATGGGAAAAAGCGCGTGCATTTTGTCTCTTCGCCCGAAAATAACACGGAACACTTTGGTTATTTCGGTCGTACCGAATAGTATGTGTCTTAATTAACATTGTAAAAGAGTAATTGCTTTAGTTAGCGCATTTTTCTTCATCAGTGAGCGATGTTTAACTTCGCTACATTTCAGTCCCAAACGTGTGTTCCGCAGCAGGTGTGTAAAAACAAGCGACGATTCGAAGCAAAATTACAAGCGAAAGGAATATAGAGCGTGTTCAAGGCTCGCCAGCATTCCGGTGACGCTTATATATTGATAATATGCCAGTCCGGTCACTATATGAAAATGACCCCGTCGTGCATGAGCGGATAGAAACATTCAAAACGTAGAGAATAAAGTCCGTGGGCTATGAAAGGTGTCTCTTCGTATTGTTTTCTCTGCCGGGTAGCTTTTATCGGGCACTTGTTCTCAAAGATTTCGAGCGTGTGGGTGATATTTTGAACGTAGAACAAGTAGCTTCGCTCAGAGCAGAAAGAATAAAGCGGTACTTACTTATTTAAAATCGGAATAGATTTTGATCCTACATGCACGTATATTTACTGATCCAGTGTTACTGCGTAGTTCTTGCCGTCTTTCTTAATTTCAAGATGTTCTTCGTTCGTTTCGCACGTATATCCCCCATGCTGAAAAGCGCCGACGTCGTGTTCGCGCTAACAGTGTCCGAGAGTGCACAAAAATACACGTACGAAGCCGTTTTAGCACCGTTTTTAATGCGATGAATTCGAAAGAAAAACACCGTAACTGACCAATTATTTTGTCGGCCTGACTGAGAAATGTTCCAAGCTACCTAGTACGTACGAATTATTTGGGATATTTGCTCTTATGATCGAGCGCAGGGAGAAAATGCACTCACTTTTTCCCATAGAAATGCATTACCGGAAGTCAATTTTGGACTGGTTGCTGTCTGCTTCAATTTGCGTCAGCACACTAGCGCCAGTTGAACCTCTAGCGTACATTATAATAACTCCATGATACACACGCGCAGAGATCGAGGTCACGTGATGAAAAGGGAGGCGGCTGATTGGTCCGGCAAGAGCGTAGCTCCACCGCACTGTCAGCTTAGGGGTGAACGGAGTGGAAAGGATGCTCCCCTTTTGGGGATATTTCGTCAGATATAAAATGAATTTTACTGGTTCGTGCGATATTGCTGCAAAGGCATGCAATATATCTGAAGGAGAACTTCACTGCCTTCTGGATCGAAAGCATTTCCAACCTAGCGAAGACTCGCTTGGTTCCCCCAGGTTTATAGTAAAGAAAAAATGGCAATTTACGCGAAAATATTTTCGCGCTCGAGAACTTCCAAGTTTTACTTCAATATTTACCTCATGGTTAGTATTCGTTTTTGTTTTTCCCTGAACGACTAATTTTTTCCCTAGAAGTACAACCCCAACAACGTAGCCTACCTATTACCAACTTTTAAAGCGAGGTGTTCATGTACAATGAAAACCGAAAAAAAACTATATTTGCGTGGTTTGGAACTTTCCCATTGTAAAAGTGATCGTCGCTCGTTTTAATAGGAATTCGTGTTGGTTGTCAGTTGTGGAACGCTTATTCTCGTTCGCTAACGTCACTCCGCCCAAATCGGTAGTGGCTGACTGACGAGGGATCACTACTTCTCATCAAAAGCTGTCGAGAGTAACGGCAAAAGTCGTACGTTTACTTTTGTTTTGTATTGCTTCCACGCGAAATGATAAAATATGTAGCAACAAGTTGTTTCGTTTTTGTTTTAAAAATTGTAATTTTTTCCGGTAATACAAAAGTTCGCAGCACAGAAAGATATTTTTTTAAAAGAAACGTGTATGTGAGTATTACTGCCCCGGCAAAATGTATTCCTGTATTTTTATTTCCACTTACTTTTTTTTTAATTTTCAATGTATTTTTGATACGTTTCGCGATACTTTTCTACGGATGCGTTTCAGTATCAGTATTCTAGCTGTTTTCGTCGTGCATCCCAGTATTTGTATTTTCAAATGCATTTTAGTGTATCTCTGCTCAACCTTGCTACACCGATACTTGTTCGTGAGATAAACGCGAATATTATGACGGAAAGAACCAGACGGCTCACAATTGTTTCCTAGCTACGCGCTTTTTTCCGGGCGTGTATAGAGCTAGGGTCATCGTTTTTACTTAATTGCACGCGGAACGAAAAAAAAAAAATCCAGTAACGCGACAAAAAAAAGCAGAAAAAAGGGCAGTATCTCGGTGTTTGAGAATAATGTATATGCAGGACATGTTTCATCAAAATCTTTTCAAAGATCCCTAGAAATAAGAGGGTTTCGAGGAAAGAAACTTTTCAGGAACAAACTGCCAGCCACGGCGGACGTCAAGGATTTCAAAAAGACATACAACATACTTACTAGAAAAGTAATAGCCTAAAATGTTATAATAACTTTATAATTAGCGAAAATAAATATATGGTTTCAATAAAAACTTGCTAAGCATCATCGAAAACCATTAAATCAACTCGTTTAGGAAGGGTATAAGTAGAGCCCTGCATGTCCGCGGATATCTCCCGTAAACTGGCGGATATCCGCCTGTTTACGGATGCCAGGGGTCTGGATGCGGATGTCCTCGGGTCCGGATCTACATTTTTGCCGAGGCGGCCCATAAACGAGTGCGGTACCGCACAGTGTAGAGTGAATAAGTGAGGGGTACTATGAAGTGCATCATCGAATGTAATGCGGGGCCGACTACTCTCTCAGATAAGAGGTGCCAATCGGGAAGAAAATGGCTCTTTACGTCAAGAAAGATTTGATTCGCACCAAAGATTGCTTTTGAAAGTTCTGTTTCGCCAAAAATGGTGACCAGAAAAGGTAAAGAATGCAGGAGCTTCAGTCGTCTCGGGAAAGCGTGTTCTTGTTCGGCAGCGAAAAAGAGGAAAAACGTTCTTTTGGCAAAGAAAGCCCAAAATGTACAAGCCACAAGAAAGTTGGAGAAGCCTGCAAGGGGCTTCTTCGCCTACAAGTAGATCGAGGAGAGTGATTTCGATCCTCTGGAGTGGTGGAACTTCCGACAGCACGCGTTTCGGCACCTAATTCTTGTAGCGCAGTTCGTGCATACCACCCCAGCATCAAATGCACCAACGGAGAGAGTCTTCTCATTAGGGGTAAGAATTTAAGAGAGACGAACTAGTCTGAATCCGCCCATGTTGACCATGCTCTGTTGCTTCTACACAGAAACGTCGACAAGTGAAACGTTGCGTGTGCGTGCGTTTTCTTTTTCCCGACAGTGTTGGCAATGAGTTGTTTTTAAGTATATGGTTTCGAGCATCCAGTTGAGGGTTAATGTTTAAAACTGAAACTGGTAGGAGGTGTTGCCAGTATTGATTTTTGGATACGGTTTAAAAATAGTCTGTTGGAATCTCCAGCGATGCGTTTCGCGGCACTTTTGATTTCAATCTTCGTTAACAGCTGGATCCCGTTTTGTTCCTGGTCATAGCGGTGCACGAGAGCTTTCTCAACCAAAACACGACTGCAAGATAGCTGGCGGGCTATGTTTCTCGTAAAAAAAACGGAAGTGACGATATTGCGTCTGACTGGGTAGGGTCAAACGACGAAAGTTGCCTCTTTCGTCATTTGAGCCTCTAACTAATCAGACGCAATACCGTCACTTCCGTTTCTTTTTAGGAGAAACGAAACATTTGTCGAAAATAGCCCCCTGGTGTAAGTAAATGTTATACATGGTGATTTTACCCAAACCTCGGGTAAAATCATCATGTTTTGGGTTTCTCGGCTACTGATTGGTCGCGTCCCAGGTTTCTGCTGGGCGAGCTTTCTCCGAAAAACGTTGTCAAGGTTTTTTATGCGCACACCGATGGTAAGTGACATCTCGCGGCCGCTGATTTGTTTGGCCTGCGCTTTTCTTTACCCACCGGTAGATTACAGCGTGTGTACAGTAACAAAATGATTCAGAAATCGCAAATAAAGCACGGAGCGTCGATCGCAACCTTCTTGAAATGGCAGACGCTGGCCATTCAAGGTTCATGGCGAGATTGCTTTTGCCGAAACGAACTCGCTTTACACTACGAGTGAGCACGCGTGGGCACGAGTGCAGCGAAACGAACTCGCTATTAGCCAAGATGACGACTGCTGCGAGCTTTTACGACTCTTCTGACGGCTGTAATGGCAGCAAATGTGGCCAGTATATATGACCCATTGAGGGTGGCACGAAGCGCACGTTCCACTATCCCTAATAAAAGTCGTAAATGAAAAGCTTTTTTGTTTTTAGTTGCGGCCACGCTGATACGAAGCTTTTTTTTTGTATTTCCAACGAAAATGATTAAGTATCAACCTTTCCGCAGCGGTAGAACTACTAAACAAAGGCATTTTTTATGATAAAAAATGAGGGATATTGTATTTCACTGCCACTAGGTGACTTTGGAAAGTCTACGGTTGGGGAGGGGGGTGGTATATAACTTCATTAACTTATTCATTTCGGTATGACCCTAAGAGATAAACCTGGAACCTTCGATCGTCAATTAGAGATTGAGTGGTGCTCGACAAAATAGAATGGTACGCGCGCCCCTGGAGGTTTATTTTGGAGAGTTTTATTTAGGGACGACCAAATGAAAGTGTAAGACACGTGTTTAACAGGTGTTTTATCTTACCGCGTATTGAAAATTATTTCTTTATATCACAGTATTAAACTCTGAAAGAATGTAATGATATTGCTTTCGAAGAATGTTGCCTCTGCTTATTTCCCAGATTACTAAAATCAGCAAGAAATGTGTTTTTATCTTTGAGAAAAACCGTAAAACTAAATGCTTTACAAAACAAGAAAGACATTTAGACAACTTAATTGGAAATAAAGTTTAAAACAAGCTACTTACACTAACCAATTACCTGACTTGAAAATAATACATTTTACAGTGGAATGCTGTAGTACCGCGTGAAAGGTGATATCAGCAATGTCATGATCTATATATATTTTTGTTGTTCGAGGAATAGCACGTGAGAATGTTGCTCTTTTTATTTCTAGAAATTTCTAAAAATATGAAACCGTGGTAGATTATTCTAAAAACGAAATGTACGAAAGCTAAAACCCTGCAAATGTGTTGTGAATGTTTGTTTGCAAATGTTCTGGGTATTTTCTAGGCATCATCTTTTAAAGAACCAAGATAAAACATAATTTTGTTTATTTATTGTTTTGTGTAAGCACATAGGTACGTTTTCTTTTATTTTCAGAAAGGCTGCGTGGATTGGTTCCGTTGCGTTCACGCTCTGCATCAGCCAACTGTTCTGGTGAGTGCTCTAAGTAACGTACTAACCGAAAAGGGTTTGAGCTGTATAAAACTGTTGGAAAGTAATGATATCGAAATATGTCACTAACTCAAAATGTTGTAAACAAAACGCAAATCGATACATTTATTGGCACAGGTTTACTTCGCGCGATTCTGGTCTATTACAGTTTTTGTTTTCTACTTCGTCATTTAAAAGAAAAGATGTGATATGCTGCTCTTAAGTGTCCGAGAGTAGCGGCACACGTTTTCGATATTGAAGTCACACATTCTGAACATGCTACCTTTCTTTTCTTGCACGAATATATCAAAATTGAGGAAATTTAGTTTGGAGCCACATCAATTGATAACGATTTAGACTCCTTATTTGTTGTTGTCGGCGCAGAAAAGATTATGACGCGGGAGATACTACGATTATATTTGTCCCCAACTTGTCTCAATGTGCATAAAGAATAACCCTAAAATACCGTCTTGAAGTTGCTGAAGAACCCTGTTCTCGTTTCCTCTTCTCCTCCTTTGAATGTGCGGCCATGGCAGCGAGAAAGCAAATCATTCGCTGGTTTAGTGCTTTTTTTATTTTGTGTGCGAAAGGATGTTACTTGCGTAGTATTTTAAAATGTAAGTTAAAGGGGAGGGGTGTAATTGTAAACGTTGCAAAAGTGCGCCACTGGTTATAAGGAATAACTAATGGAATCTTATTTAACTCTCTTACAGACTGAGCAGACTGTGCTCGCTAGCCTCACGGAACTCACGAATGCGTTGAATGTGGACCTACACAAAGGCATCAAGCATTACAACAGCGTGTTTGAGAAGTGAGTCATACCAGTCCAGTAACAATTTCTACGAGTAATAATACGAAAACATTACGAAATCTACTCAAGAGATAGCTTATGACGTACTTGCTGATGATGTGGCGAAGTATTCTCGTTTCAATAGCTAATCGCATCATGAAAAGGAAAAAGGTTTATTTCGTCCTGGAACAGGATGGTTGAATCGAGGGCTGCTTTTCGTTTTAGAGCGCAGCTCTTAGGCGCCCGTTTCCGGATTGAGCGGCGTCGGCGTCGCCGTCGGCGTCGGCGTAACAGCGCGTTGCATGCAACTCAGGTTGCATGCAACTCAGGTTGCATGCAACCCGTCGGCGTCGGCGTAACCGCGCGTTGCATGCAACCCAGGTTGCATTCAGTCCAAGTTGCATGCAACCCGCGTTGCATGCAACCCGCCGTAGACGCCCCCAAGGTCATGTGACCCCCCCCCGAGACCCCACTCCCCCAGGTCACGTGACCCCCCTTCCCCCGAGGCCATGTGACCCCCCCCCCCCCCCCGAGGACACATGGCCCTCCTCAGTACCCTATCCCTCCTCCTCAAGAGCTGCACTCTAATTCGGCGTTGCAGGGAGTTGTAAACGGCTTTCATTTTTTGATTGTGTATAGACGGTACGGTTGCTAACATGGAGTTTCTTGAAGTACATTACGAAGCGTTTATTTGCGAACGTACCCCTGGTAGGTTGATCTTGGACCACATGCCAACCGCACGAAAAGAAAAGATGTACACCAGCCCTTACACTCTAACCAGTGCGTTCTCAGCCTTCTGTGAGGGAGCAATCTATGATCAGCCACTTTATATCGAAGTTGAACGCACGGGAAATCTTCTTTTCTTTGCTCTCGGAGTCAGTAAATCCCTAAAGTAACTTATATCCATATAAGAAAGAAGTCAAGATACACTTTACTGCATGTCTTAAGAACGACCAGGGGGATCGGTGGCCGAGTCATTCCATTTTCGAACGCACGAGCGTGAGGACGTGGAATCATGAGCTCCGAAGGAGCGGCGATAACGGCCCTCGCCGGCCGCGGTGATTCTGTTTTTCCCGGCTCAAGTGAGTACAGGTTTTTGTTGCCCCAGCTTCCATCAGGTGATTCAATGAAGAAAGCGGTCGTCCTTCACTGCGACATGGCCGGAAGGCCATACAGGATTGAGGATTTTCGGCAACCACTCGACGAACTGGGGGTCCTCAGGGAGGTAGCCGGAATTGGGGCGTATCAGATGTCCCATGTGTGGCTGCTTGACCTGAAAACCGACGCGGCCAAGCTCAAGCTGGTGAACGCAGGGCGGCTCGCTGTCAAAGGACGCACCTGCATCGTCGTGGACCCGTCCAGGCAAGAGGTGCGCATCAAGTTGCACTGGGTGGCGTTCGACGTATCGAACGACACCATTCGCAAGGCTTTCTCGGAGTACGGCGAGGTGAAGGACGTTGCGTGTGACCGCTGGAAGGTGCCGGGCTTCGAGGGAGCCGAGTCTACCACCCGGATAGTGCGGCTGGTACTCCGGGAGGGTGTCAACCTCGATCGCCTCCCCCATCAGCTGCGCTTCGGAGGCGGCTTGGTATTGGTCGTCGTGCCTGGGAGGGCCCCAGTATGCCTCCGGTGCCGTAGGACGGGGCATATCCGTCGAGACTGCCGGGCTCCCAGGTGCTCCGAGTGCCGCGCCTATGGCCACGAGCGTGACGACTGTGTCCGCTCCTACGCCCGAGCCGTGGGACGAGGAGTCAACGAAGACCACGTCGACGACATGATGGACGAGGAAGAGGCGGAGAGAGCGGCTGCGCCAGTGAAAACCCAGGCCGAGCAAGCCAAGAGCGACGACGCTTCCGGCACCTCCCCCGAAGCGAGCAGCCCCGTGCTGCCGGACAAGCCGTCGACTGCGGCTCCTGCAGATCCACCTGCAGTCGAGCGCTCGACGGTACCTCCAACGGGGAGCGCCGGCGGCCCAGCTGGTGCTTCGCCATTGTCTGACGAGGTCTCCATCACACCAGAGATGGACGTCGAGCTGGGCTCTGCGAAGCGTAGGTTCGAAGACGTCACGGACACGACTGGTCAAGAACTTCGGCTGCACCAGCTCGAGCGCAGGTGGAGGATGGTGTCGGGCGGGAGAGGAGAGGATGGCCACCAGCGGTCCGGCGCAGACCGCGGAGGATCACGCGACAAACTGTCGCAGTGAACGGCGGTGCAGGAGGGTTGGTCCTCACTAACCCATGGTCTCCTTACAAAGTCCTGTCCGAATAGCGACCCTTAATGTCCGAGGCCTCTCAGATCGCAGGAGGCAAAGGCAACTCTGCCGTCTAGCAGTCGAACAGGACCTCGACATCATCGCTGTGCAGGAGACCAAGGTCGAGAGTGAGGACCAGACCAATTTCATGGTTAGACCTTTTACGGCGCGTTACGAAGCGTGTGTTAGTCACGCGGTTGGGTCGTCGGCGGGCTGTTTGTTGTTAGTGCGCCAGAGTTTGGGTGCAACAGTCGAGGCGGTGACGACGTGTGCGTCAGGGCGCTTTGTTGTATGTGATTTTTCTTTTTCATCGTATGATTGGAGGGTCATTTGTGTGTACCCCTCCAACAGGGTTGATGAGCGGCGGGTGTTTTTTGATTTCATGCATCAGTACTGCAAAAGTGATCGCCTTATTATTTTTCTTGGCGATTTTAATTGCGTCTGCTCTGCTGGGGACAAGTCTAGTTCAACGCCCTATCGCGATTTAAGCACCGAGAGCCTTCTGAGTTTAATCAACGAGTCGGGATTAGATGACGTTGGGGAATGTTTGAGGAATGGCAGCGAAATTCAGTACACCCATTTCCAAGGGTCGAGTCACGCCCGTCTAGATCGAGCGTACGTTTCTTTAGATTTGATACCATTATGTTTTGAATATCGCGTGCACCCTGTTTCCTTTAGTGATCACTGTCTAGTTTCCTTTTGTATGCGTAGTAAATCCCAAGCCAGGAAAGTTTTCAGCTGGGAATTATGGAAATTGAACGCGAAACTTTTGGAGGATGACGTTTTCACTGCCCAAGTTGTGGGAATTTGCGTACCGCCGCCGATACGCCGTTCCCCACGTGGTCCGTCAACAACCAGAGTCCAGCCTGGTTCTTTCACGGGAGCGGGATTCCGCTCCCCGTTTATTGGTACATAAAAACACAACGCTACAAAACACTCAATCTATACTACAAACACACGCGACATTACTCAAATATTTACAAACGTCCGTTAAGCCCAAAGCTTAACACAAAGAGGGCCTCTAGGCCTCGTGTCCCGCTATTGCCCGAGAGCAGTTGCTAGCACTCGCCTTTCTTGAGCGCCGGCCGGAATCCTAAGAGACTCTTGCCTCCCGGTTACCCGACAATATCGACCGATGGGCGAGGAGGTTTTCTCCTCGCCCGCCATGGGGGCGTCTGCAGCGCCATCCAGTGGCTAGGAGAGAAAGCGGCCCGTCGGGAGCCGAATTCGAGATCCCGATCGACCCCGCGGCGACACGACCACGTGATCGTGTCTGAGGCGAGGCAACTAAATAGCTGCCCAGCGGCCAAGACTGCTAAATGGTTTGATAGGCGCCCTCGTGAATGCACGGTGCGCCATACTCCCCTCTCCTAAAAATCGAAGTACGCCGGGATTCCGACGTACGGCTAGGCTGCTCGGGAACACCGTCGTTGTTTGGCCTGGAAACCCCCTACACGCACACCCACACCACTGGTCCCATGGGTCGTCCTCACTGAGGTCCATCAGTTCGCCTGAGGCCTGGGGTTCGCGGCCACCGCACACCTCACAGTAGACTGTGTCGACTTCGGCTTGGCGGCGGCCTCCGGGGCAACGGGGTCCTTGAACAGTGTGCCTGGCCACCATGAGACTGGCCCCCCCATGGAGTGGTGCACCGGAGAGGGACTGTGGTTGTGACCCAGCTGCGACGGCCCTCCCGGAGCGATGCGGGGCTGGAAGTCCAATGTCACTGAGAACTGCACCCCGGCGTCCTGCGTGGCGTCGCGGACGTCCAACGAGGCTCCCCGAGCTGTGGTTCCGGCCGGGGAATACGCTGCCCGAAGATGAAGAGTTCAGCCCAGGCTGGTGTTTGTCCAGAACGGCGACTCATCCTTTCATCGTCTCCCAGGAGAGGACCATTCGGTGCACACCAAGTTGCGGTCTCGAGGCAGCAGCCGCAGGGCCGATGACAGTTTACCAGCCGAACGCCGTGCGCAAAAATAAAAACATTGAAAGCAAAAACAAAACAAAACAAAAACACTGAGGGTTCCGAGGCACCCCCTCCCCCATCCACAAAGAAAAAAAAAAGAAGAAAAAACAATGCCGGGAACGCCGATTTCGGATCGTTCACCCTCTTCTTCCCTTTCCCGGGCCACGCACTCTACGAGGTTCCGATCCCATCGGGTTGCCTCCGGCTACGCGTGTTGTAGCTGTGCCGCGGTGGTCCCAGGAAATCCTGAGATCGTTGGTGCCCGCGAATGCCTTTGCGGCCGCGGCCGCTTAATAATAATAATAATAATAATAATAATGCTTTATTTTCCATCCTTTATGATGGTGGGGCCCAAGAAAAAAGCTGCAGTAAGCAGCTTGACGAGTCCCTGGGCCCCTACAATGGACAGCAGGAAGCGCGCGGGAAAACAAACAAAAAGTAACATAATAGCGTGCTAGAGGCAATAATGTAAGAAATCTGTACATAAAACTAAAAAGCACCTTTTGCAAATGTTAAGAGCGAAAAAAGATTACGTACAAGCATACAATAAGCGCAGGTCTTTAAAGGTTAGACTTTCTAGATCAATGTTATTGCTGTTAAGGCTGTTTAACAAATGCGGGAGTGTGGAGCTTAACATTTGAGAGCCATAATTTGTTCGCTGCGTGACCATCTTCCATTTCTCTGGGTTACGGGTAGGATACGGAGGAGAAGTTTTCCTCAGCGACGCAAGGTTTTCCAAGACACATGTACCTCTTGTTTTTTCACTTTTAAAACTAGTAGAAAGCCGATACTGATATAATTTGTGAATAGTGATTATTTGAAAGTTCTTAAATAAATCAGCGGTATGAAAGTCGCGTGGCACGTTACATATACATCTCAATATTTTCTTTTGCAACATAAAAAGTTTTTCAATATTGGTAAATGTTGACGTTCCCCAAACAAGGTGGCAATACGTTAAGTGAGAGAAAAATAATGATTTATAAAGCAACAATTTAACATTTCTTGGTAACACAGATCTGTATCGATTTATAATCCCCACTACTCGAGCTAGCTTTGGGATAAGATAATTCATATGGCTATCCCAAGACATACCCTCACTAAAAATGACTCCAAGAGTTTTAAAACAACTAACAATTTCGATTGGAGTAGAGCTAAAAGTGAGTACTTTAGACAGCACCACGGGCTTGTTTTTTGGACGAAAAATCACAGCTTTTGTTTTACCAATATTGATTTTCAAGGAGTTGCTATCTTCCCAACTTTTTATCTTTGATAAAGTCAGATTTGCCATATCGATTAAATCGTCGCAAGTATCGGAAGAAAAAAATACGCTCGTATCATCCGCGTAGATAATGAATTTTGCGTGCTTATCTACGTTAACGATATCATTAATGTATAAATTAAATAGAAAAGGTCCCAATATGCTCCCCTGTGGGACCCCTGACGTGATGAACCTTACAGTGGATGAATAACCGTTTGTACTTACATACTGTTGGCGATATTCTAGGTAGGACTGCAAAAGTAGCAAAGCTTGTCCGCGGATGCCATACGCTTCAAGCTTTTTAAGTAGAACCACATGACTAAGGCAATCAAACGCCTTTGTAAAGTCTAAAAAAACCCTAAAACAATTTTTTGTTCTCAAAATTTTCCAAAATATATTCTTTTTGATTAAGAAGTGCAGTTTCAGTTGAACAGTTTTTCCTGAAACCGAACTGCGATGAAGTTACGAGGTCCCACTTATTTGAAAATAAGTGGGACCTCGTAACTTATTAACCAACTTATTTGAAAATAAGTGGGACCTAAGTGGGAAGGGGATGAGCCTTGACCGGCTCATCCCCTTCCCTGGGGAAAAAGGGTTTCAGTTCGCCGATGTGAACTGTCCCGCGGACGAGATCAGAATTCTGGTCCCTCAGCGTGTATGTCAGTCGGGACCTCTTGGAATCGATGACGAAGGGGCCAACCCACTTGGGGGCCAACGCCGCCGAGAAGAACTTGCTCGCATCGCTCTGAACGTGACTTCGCCGAAGAACGGTGTCGCCCACCTCGAACTGCGCATCGCGGTGCGCTTTGTCGTAGGTGTTCTTCTGCTCCGCGCGCGCGCGAGCCCTGTTTCCGCGAGCGGCGTCCAGCGCCCGCGACAGTCGCTCTCTTGTACGCGTCGCGAAATCCTCGTGCGAGGGCACCGCTCTGGCCGCGCTCGGTCGCGGGCGAAGAACCGCATCGGTCGGCGTAGAGAGTTCTCTGCCGAAGTTCAGCAGCGCGGGTGTGAACCCAGTGCTGCGGTTGAGGTTGGACCGCAATGCAAACGAAATCGAATCCAAGTGCAGATCCCAGTCCCGCTGCTTACGAGCATACGCCCCGAGCAGCGGCTTAATGTCACGGTTCCGCCGCTCGGTCACATTTGCTTGGGGATGGTAACACGAAGTCTTACAATGCTTAATCCCGAGGGCCTGACAGGTTGCCGCGAAAACTTTCGAGCAAAATATCGAGGCATTGTCACTCACCAGTCTCTCGGGGAACCCGTAGCGGCACCAGACCTCTGACAGCCTGCTCAGGACTCCCTTGGCTGTCACCTTCCGCATTGGAAACATCTCGACGAATCCGGTGAAGTGGCAGGTTACTACCAACACATGTTGATAGCCTCCGCTTGACCGCGGCAGGGGTCCCATCAAGTCGCAGGCCGCGATCTCCCATGGCCGCGTACTCACGATCGGCTCGAGCAGGCCGGGTGGTCTGCCCCCCTGGGCTTGCGCTCTTGGCACACGGCGCAGCTCCGGACATACCGGCACAGCTGCCGCTTCATGCCCGGCCAGGTAGCGAAACGGCGCAGCTTATGCCACGACTTCGGTGCACTGCCGTGACCGTCCGCATCGTGGTAGTGACGCAGCGCTGCCACTCTGAGATCGCGGGGAATCACGGTCTTGAACGACTCACTTGAATCGCTCTCTTCCGGAAAGTAGCGCAGCAGGACGCCGTCCCCATCGATCAGGTAAGACTCCAGCTCACCTGCTTCAATGTCTGACTCCTGGGCGGTGGCGCTTGGCCCTCTCGGTGTTCCGGAGTGCCGGAGCGTCTTTTCGCCTGTCTGGTCAGGATCCATCTCTTGCCTGAGCCGGTCGAAGATAGCGCGACAAAACGAATCGCTCTGCTGTGCTTCGAACAGTTCCGTTCGGTTGAACGCCGGTCCCAGTGAGGTAATCGCCTCAGCCAGCTGCGCGACGCCGCCACAGTGGGGAGCGGAGCGCGAGGCGGGATTTCCCGTCTCCCGGTGGATGGCACCGCCTCCGTAGTCTGCTGCCTCGCTCGGTGGGGGATCCACGGGTGCGCGGGAGAGCGCGTCGGCCACCACATTTGTCGTGCCCTTCCGGTACCGAATTCGGTATTCGTACTTCTGCAATGTCAAGGCCCATCGCGCCAGTCTTCCGGCGGGTTCCTTGATTCGGGAGAGCCACGCGAGGGCCATATGGTCCGTCTCGATCGTGAATTCCGTCCCCTCGACATAATGATCGAACTTCTTGAGAGCGAAAATGATGGCGAGGCATTCGCGCTCGCTCACCGTGTAGTTCTTCTCCGCCGGGTTCAGCGCCCGGCTGGCAAATGCCACCGGTCGGATCTCTCCCTCTGCCTCCTGCAAGAGTACCGCGCCGAGACCCTGGTCGCTTGCGTCCGTCTGGATCGTGAAGGGCCTATTCAGGTCTGGCAGTTTGAGGGATGCTGTGCGCGCCAATGCCTCGGTCAGCTGGAGGAACGCCTCCTCCTGCGGCGCCTCCCAGCTCCAGGGAGCCGCTTTCCTCAGCAATTGCGTGAGGGGTGCCTGCATGGCTGCGCAGTTCGGGATGTAGGCTCGGTAGTATCCTATCATGCCGAGAAAACGGCGCACTCCCCCGACATCGGTAGGAACTGGGAACTCCAAGATCGCCCGCAACTTGTCCGCGTCGGGGGAAACTTTTCCTCTCTCGATCCGGAATCCCAACAAGCTGATCTCAGAAGCTCCAATTTGGGCTTTAGTCGGGTTTAGTGTGAGGCCGGCGATCCGCAGTTTGCGCAACACGTCCTCGAGGTGACGAAGGTGGTCCTCGAAAGTTTCCGAGTACACAATGATGTCGTCCAGGTACGCGAGCGCGTGCTGCCATTTGGCATCTCCGAGCACCCCATCGATCAACCGCTGAAATGTCATCGGTGCACCTGTTAATCCGAACGGCATCCGAGTGAACTCGAACAGGCCTCGGTGACACACGAATGCAGTTTTGCTTTCGTCGCCCGGGCTCATCTCCACTTGGAGGTAGCCTTTGCTTGCGTCGAGGGTAGTGAAATAGTTCGCTGTCCCCAGATTCGAGATGATTTCTTCGATGCTCGGAAACGGATACGCATCTTTTACGGTCACCGCGTTCAAGCGCCGATAATCGACGCACAGTCTCGATGTTCCGTTTTTCTTTGGCACCAAAACCACCGGGAATCCCCAGGGTCCTGATGACCGGCGAATGATTCCTGACTCCAAGAGCTCATCGACGGCGGCATCTATCGCTTTTCGCTTGGCCAGGCTCACAGGACGCGGATTGGACTTCCAAGCGCGCGCGTCCCCAGTTTCAATGCGATGTTGCACCTGCTTGGTGCAGCCCGGCTGTTCGGTGAACATTTCGTCAAAGTTGTGCAGCAAAGCCGCCAACCTCTCTCGCTCTGGTCGGGACAGTCCATCGGCATTGGCCAACGGGTGGCCCATTGCGTCGCAGTGCGCGACGGAGCTCGGTGTTGGGTGGCTCATGGCGTCGTCGCGGTCAGTTCTTTCCTGTTCTGTCGCTTTTCCCAGCGCTGCCGCCATGGTCCCCGTAGAACTTTCTCGGAAACTCGAAAGGGGCGCCTGTGCCCCCTCTCGGTACCCGCCACTTGCCACGTCAATGATGATGCCGGTGTTGGCCAGGAAATCCCGTCCAAGAATGATTGGCACCGTCAGCCCGGCCAAATGGACGAACCGCTGTCTCTGCGCGCGTTGATTCCAACGTACCACGAGACGCACTGCTCCCCTCGATGTCGTCGACCCACAAGCCAACTGGAAAGTGGTCTCCCCATGCCTCACCCGAACGGACTTCTGTTGGAGATGCCTGAGGACCTCGTCCCCAATTAGCGACGCACTAGCCCCGCTATCCAGAAGGGCTGCGAACTCCTTTCCCGCCACTGTCAGAGAAATAAATGGGGCCGCGGTGCGTGTCGCTGTCCCGACTCGATACGCCGTTGGCACGCACACCGTCGATGGGATGTCGGGGACCCGCTCGTTGGTCTGTTTCGCCGCCGATAACTTTATCGGCGGCCTCCTCCGTTTCCCGAAATCTCCCTTGTGCAGTCGCGCCTATAGTGCCCGATTTCGTGGCACCGAAAGCAGCGGCCTCGCCAACCTGGGATAGAGTTCTCCCCAGTGGGACGTCCGATGCGCTCACCCCTTTGTGGCAGCGGGTCGGCGGCAGTCTGCTCCTGTGCTGCGGCGATCCGTGGTGCGCCAGTCGGCCGGAATTCCGTCGCATGGACGGCCGCGCTCCTTCCTAGGAGTGATCCTGGTTCCAAGGCGTCGTCCGTGAGCTCCCAGGGAATTCCGCTGGGCTCACCGCTGGCCGCCGCCATTGCGGCCTCCCCCGTCGATACCCACGTGGCACCGGCCCGTGCCAAGCGCATCGGGGTTCAAGCGTGTCGGTCGGTGCTGGGGGAAGGTGGTACCTGCGCTCCGCCAGTATGTCGGCCTGAACCCTGCGAGCCTCATGTGCGAGCTCACTCAGACTTCCGAATGGGCGCCCACGCAGATACCGCGAAAAGGTGGGATGCGCCTGCCTCACCACCCGCTCGACCTGCTCCTGGTCCGTAGCATTCGGATCGGCGATCTGCAGGAGTTCCTGCATCGCCCGCAGGTACTCGGCGAAGGGCTCAGCGGGAGCCTGCGTTCTTTCCTCCAGTTCCCTGCGCATTCTTGGCAGGTAGTCTGCCGGCAAGAATTCTTGTCGGAAGAGGGCCGTGAACTCGTCGAGTGTTCCGGCTGACTCGCCCACAAGGCGATGCCACGTGGCCGCCGGGCCTACGAGAGCCACCGGCAGAACCCTGCCTAGCGTCTCCTTCTCGGTCAAGCCGGTAGCCTTCCGATATCGCTGGATTGCCAGCAAGAAGTCGGTCGCGCTCATAGCTCGATCGCTGTGTCCGCTGTACTCCGGCACCGGAATACGGATGAGGGTTTTCGGCGTTTCCCTCTGCATGCTCTGTAAGGCGTGCGCGAACGCCGCAACCATCGCCGTGGATTCACGGGACATCTCCGTGCTTTGCGGCATAGACACCACCGGCGACACCGTCGGCGTGTCCGGACTCAGCGCTGCGGTCATCGCCGCGGAGTTCCGCTCCGCCAGCCCCGTCGACGTCGCGACGTCGGCCAAAAACATTAAATCTGTGAGGGCGAAATTACCCGTGGCCATCTCGAACACTTGTTTGGACGTACCCTTCTCACCTTCGCAGTGCCGCGGTATAGACCCGCCAACCAGGGGGACCGCACCGCGTAAACTTTCACGCAGTGTCGTCGACGGACGTTGCGACCGTAATTACGGCTCGCCTGCCCCAACGTTGATGCGCCATTTGAGGAATTTGCGTACCGCCGCCGATACGCCGTTCCCCACGTGGTCCGTCAACAACCAGAGTCCAGCCTGGTTCTTTCACGGGAGCGGGATTCCGCTCCCCGTTTATTGGTACATAAAAACACAACGCTACAAAACACACAATCTATACTACAAACACACTCGACATTACTCAAATATTTACAAACGTCCGTTAAGCCCAAAGCTTAACACAAAGAGGGCCTCTAGGCCTCGTGTCCCGCTATTGCCCGAGAGCAGTTGCTAGCACTCGCCTTTCTTGAGCGCCGGCCGGAATCCTAAGAGACTCTTGCCTCCCGGTTACCCGACAATATCGACCGATGGGCGAGGAGGTTTTCTCCTCGCCCGCCATGGAGGCGTCTGCAGCGCCATCCAGTGGCTAGGAGAGAAAGCGGCTCGTCGGGAGCCGAATTCGAGATCCCGATCGACCCCGCGGCGACACGACCACGTGATCGTGTCTGAGGCGAGGCAACTAAATAGCTGCCCAGCGGCCAAGACGGCTAAATGGTTTGATAGGCGCCCTCGTGAATGCACGGTGCGCCATAAAGTGCAGACCGCGGTTGAAACACTGGAGAGCCAGAAAAAATTAGGGTATGGTGTGAGGTGGGAGCTTTTTAAGCAGGAAATAAAAATGAAAGCGTTAGAGCGGGCAGGCGTACTTAAAAGCACTGAAAGAAGCACCGAAATGTTATTACGTAATAATTTGCGGATACTGCTAAAAGAAGAGACTAAAATGCCTGGGGCATTCAAAGACGATATTTCTATCGTAAAAGATAAACTCGAGATTCTAGATCGGGAACGATATTGTGGGGCGATTGTTAGAGCCAGAGCCGAAAGATGGTCAACAGGCGAGGCGCCAACTAAGCGTGCGCTGAGCCTTGAGAAAAGATATGCTCGGCGTAACGAGATAACTGGGGTAGAGAGGAACGGAACAGTTACGAGCGATAAGGAAGAAATTGAACTCGCATTTTTTGAATATTATAGTAGATTATTTGCGTCCTGTCCAGTAGATATCCAGCTTTTTAAAGATGAATTTTTGGGTTTCATGCCGCGCATAGATGACGAAACGAAAGAATTACTTGAATCGACCATCAGCGTAGAGGAAGTGGTCTTTGCAATAGAAGCCCTAAACCCCGGAAAGTCCCCTGGCCCAGACGGCCTGAATGCCGCTTTTTATAAGACTCAGAAACAAGAGATTGCCGCAGTCCTAGCCAAAGTATTCAATGAAGCATATGATTTGAATATGTTGCCTCCATCCTTTATGTCGTCGCACACAGTGTTAATCCCCAAATCAGATGACGCGGTTAAGTTGCAGCAAGTCACAGCCTACCGGCCGATCAGTTTGACTAATGTCGACTACAAAATTTTAATGAAGATCTTAGCAAGGAGATTGCAAACTGTAATAACAGATATAGTGGGGCCCCATCAAACTTGCGGCATAAAAGGAAGGACCATTTTTACCAATATTCATAAAGCACGCAGTGTTCTGGAGTGTTGCGACGCAATGCGTACTTGCGTTGCAATGCTCCAGGTAGATTTGGAAAAGGCCTTTGACCGCGTGCCTCACGACCTGCTTTTAACCATTCTCGATCATGTCAACGTCGGCGCTGTTATCCGCGAAGGTGTCAGCATGGCGTACAACGGTTGCTCGACGAGACTTATGGTGAACAAGTCGGTTGGAAAACGCATAAAAGTGAATCGATCTGTCCGCCAAGGGTGTCCTTTGTCACCACTTCTTTTTTGCATTTACATAGAATCCCTTTGCATTAGTATTTTTAAAAACAGTTCTATCAGTGGTTTTAAGCTTCATGCGACCGAAGTTAAAGTGTTAGCGTATGCTGATGATATTGCAGTGTTTTGTTCCAACCGCGAGAGTATTGTTCAAGTCGTTCACACGCTTAAACGTTTTTGCGAAGTCAGTGGCAGCTCTGTTAACTGGACCAAGTGCCTGGGATTTTGGCATGGAGAGTGGAGTTCTACTCCTTGTTCGTTTGTCAACATGCAGTGGGTGACCACCCCGTAAAATATTTGGGAGTGCCTCTAGAAAATTATCGCGACAGCGAACCCTATTGGCGCCGGCAGGCGGTGGAACTTCGCGAAAGAGTAGAAAAAAGACGGAGGTATGATCTGTCTATTTTTGCACGGGCCACAGTTTGCAATTTGTTTTTTGTCAGCAAACTGTGGTACGTTCTACAAGTCTTGCATTGTTCGCGGGTAAATGTGCAGAAATTGCACCGGGTATTTGCAGTGTTTATCTGGGGCTCCACTTGGGAGCAGTCAAGTAGGACGAATCTTTTCCGGCGCGTACGCAGTGGGGGGCTTAGTTTGACGCATTTGTTTTTACGCCAGGTTGTTAATCGGTTCATGTATTTTCGGGACATAAGTGACCCCTTTTTGCGCACCGTTTGTCAAGTGAGAGTTGCAAGCAGGTTGCCTGAGTTGATTGTTTCCACGTCTTCGATGTCGGGTGGTGTTCATGGGTATTTAAAGGAAGTCGTTGCCTCATGTAAATTTCTCTTATCTCGTTTTTCAGTTGAGTATTTGAGTGAGGTTCCTCGGAAAAGATTGTATAAGGCTGTGTGCGATACTGTGTTCCCTGTACCTCTATACAGAACCTTATACTGTGCAGGCCCAGGGCAAGATGTCTTGAAGCGCGTTAAGAGTATGGTGGTGCCCGCAGGCACCAAGACTTTCTTCTTTAAATTACATTCAGGTACACTGCCGGTCAAGACGTGGCTAAACGAGAGGGGACTTTTTGTACCGTGGGGAGATCACTGTTTTTTATGCAAGAAGCCAGAGACGGTCGAGCACGTGTTTCTTGAGTGCTGGGATGGGGTCTTCTTCTGGGACGTCCTCCAACGTACCCTGAAGAAGGACCTCCCCCTAGACGCGCATGGAATCCGTTATCTTTCGGTTAAAAATGAGGAAGGTTTTCCCTTTGACCTGGTTATGCTGTTGGGTCTGCACAGTATTTGGAAGTCCCGAATGGCTGTACACAACGCTGACAATAATGTACGGGAGGCGCGGGAATATTTTCGTGAAAGTGTATCTTTGTTAGTTGAAGTCAACAGAGCACGGAAGTGCGAGCCTGAGTGGCTTCCGCGCATTGAAGCACTTTTGTCCATGAAACAATTTTAGCTCCCAACGCCAGTCACTTCGGACTGGTTTAGTTTAGCCTTGCCCTGTTTCCTATGTTTTGAGCGATATGCCTGCCTATTTGACAATGTAAAAAAATCCGGCAATAAAGAAAAAAAAAAAAGGATCGGTGGCCGAGTGGGTCTAGCGCACACCAGCTCGGAGCACGTGGAGCGAAAGCTCGCGCTGCAGAACCCAGGATCCTGGGTTCAATTCCCGCCCCTGCCCGTTTCGATCTGGATGAGCATCGTACCGGCGTGCGGTCGTGTATCACTACTGCGTGGTGCACGTTAAAGACCCCAGGCTAGCGGTTTGTACTGCACTGGCTAAATTGCTCATCTACAGCTGGGAGACTCGTCGCCCGTTGAGGCAGACCAAGTTCTAGGCTGTATAAACATACACACAACCCAATTTTTTTTAAGAACGACCAATTCGGCTGTAATAGTTCTCAGCGCTGAGACACATTTTCAGCCAATGAAATATTTGCAAGTGTTGATATATGCATTTTCGTGTTTTTTTCTTCAGATACGTGGGCGTCAACTACACGGCTGTTGTCTACAAGCAGCTGGATAAACTGGTGGGTGTCAAGATAACATTTTCGGACAGTTTTTGGATGTCAAAAGTGTGGTATGCTTGACGTGTGAGATTTGAAGTCGTATCATCTCCTGAACGAGAACAATGCCTACACACCCTCGTTGAGAGATAGGTAGATTAGTCTAATGGTAAAGACAAATTAGCGCGTAATTGCGAGGAGGGGACGGACAAACAAGGGCAAAATGACAAAATAAAACAAACGAGGATAGACGCACTGTTCGTGGTCGCCTCATTTCTGTGCTTTCGTGTCCATGTTCGCATTTTACCGATTTTGGAACTTTTGTACCACTTCATTGAATCATCAAACACGCTCGCTTACTTCATTTTTGGCAATTCTATATGATTTACACTAGGGTACTGATTGCTTTTGAAGTAACCGGTTTGAAGCCCTGTGTAGCTGCATTACAATGCTGGGTATGTGTTCGAAAGTCATGGTTAGGTTCACGTAATTATTTTTTGAACGTTTGTGGTGCCGCACTGAAAACTACTTTTCGATGTTCCCCAAACTTAAATATTCTTCTTCGAGAAACTTAAATCGTTTGGGTGAGGAGGTGATGCCAAGTAAATTTTGTACCGCGTTCTTTATCTAGATGCCATGTTTTCTTTTTTTTTCTCTTCTGACTTTAGGTCGGTTGCTTCGTAAGAATAATGACTGTTTTTCTATTTGATGTTAAACAGGCCTAGAAATAGCGGCTGAAATCGAACGGTGTTTCACCGTGTAGCTTCCGCAGTGAAAAGCAAAAAAAACTTGATATCCCTACGTGTGCGATTTATTAATGTATCGATCTCTCTTCGTTGGTTTTTAAGGTGCCTTCTAGGTATACGACTCTCATTGTGTTCACTATAACAGGTTAATGCATCTACACTGAAATGTCTGGTGTAATGAAATAATATACATCTCTGTGCTTGTCATTTCTCCTACACGCTGCTATCTCGAATCAGTTGCGTGAGCGAGTCGCCAGACAGCTCTGTCCTGAGGTGGGTATTTTGATCGGGAGCCGTGCACGGGGGTTTTACGGTGTGTTTCGGTGTTTTCAGACAACGTGCATGCCTTGTAACACTCGCTTCGACAACTTTTTGTTTTGTTTTTTAGTGAAGGGGAATTGCGTTGTATATCGCAATTCGTAATATTTTGATGAATCGAATCAGCTGTGACATTGACTGAAAAAAGAACGCATCAGTTTAAAGCTTGGTCGTACCAGGCGCGAGCCAATCGCTATGCCCTATTTCACCTTATGATGTACCGCCGGAAAGGCTACAAGCGCGAGCTCCTTGCTCTCGGGCAGATCTCGGCGGCACAAGCTCTCGCGCATTAAGGGCAGCTGCCAATGCTATGAGCTCGCGCTCCTATAGCCTTTGCTGCGGTACAACATAAGGTGAAACGGAGTATAGTCAGTTCCGGCCCTGCGCGAGCCAATAACTGATCATCCCCGAGCACGCGCGAATTAATTGTTCTCAACCGCGTGAGTCAATCGTTTGTTACTTTGAGGCACACGCGAGCCAATCGTTAATCAATTTCGGGCGCGCGCCAGACAATCGCTGGTCAGTTTCAAACATCTTGCTATCAGGGGCATGCGGTCGCTCACGACGAGCGCCAACCGATCGCTATACTTAGGGTGCCTCAATGTCCTTCTGTTAAGGGTGATGCCACCCTTTGTAGTACCCGATGCCGACAGCACGCGCTCAAGGGGAAAATACAAAGAAATCGACAAAAAACAAAATGTCGCCATAGCACAGTCAGCGCCACAGACGCGTGCAGAGACACGCTCTTTCACGCGCTTCTGAACAAAAAAGGAAAATAAAAGTGTGGGACAAAATGGCCGGATGACCCCACCCTAAGCAAAGCGCACATGAAGGCACCCTAGCTATACTCTGTTTCACCTTGTGTTGTACCGCAGGAAAGGCTACAAGCGCGAGCTCCTTGCTCTAGGGCCCATCTCGGCGGCACAAGCTCTCATGCACCAAGGGCAGCTGCCAAAGCTACGAGCTCGCGCTCCTAGCCTTTGCTGCGGTACAACATAAGGTGAAACGGAGTCTATACTTCGTTTCAGCTTGGGTCCAGACGCAGCCGATGCTACAAGCGCGAGCTCCGGGCTTCCAGCGTCCCTGCCAAGCACGCGCGCTCGTGCAGTACAGGCACTGTTCAGGGCCACACGCTCGCGTTGTAGCATCGGCTGCGTCTGGACCCAAGCTGAAACGAAGTATAGTCCCCTCCAAACACGCGATACCCAATCTCTAGGAAAACATATAAAATAGCGCAAAAAAGACAAGGACAAGAAGTATACAGGACAGGCGCTAACTTTCAACTAGTTTTATTCAGGAAAAGTAAACTTATATATACACACGACAGGCAAAGCAGCACCACGGAAAAGTTGATTAATTTTTTACCCGATCATTCAAAAACTGAAATTCATTACAATGAAGTACAATAGAAGTGTCGCTGATACATGCCGTCCAACTTTTTTTGATAAAGAAAGCTTCCAATAGCTCTCGAGCGACCGTCTCTCGGCTTCTTCCTAGTATCCTTATCTGCTGAAGTCGCGGAACACAGTCACACGTGTTGCAATGTATAGGCAAATGCGAGCCATATTTATTTCTTACTGATAATGCGTGCTCCCGTGCTCGGTCATTGATGCACCACCCCGTCTGGCCGATGTATACCTTTCCACAACTCAGTGGGATTTCGTAGACCACACCCACTGTGCAGTCCACGTAAGGGGTGGCGTGTTTCTTATCACATGGTGCTTTTGCCTTCTCATCAGAAATGCGGGAGCACAACCCAGCCAACTTCTTTGTGGCAGAGAACACAACGGGAACATCGTACTTGCTTGCAACTTTCTTCAGATTGTGGGCAACCTTGTGGATGTACGGAATAACTTCTGGTCTTTTTGTTCTCTGCCTCGTTGGGACATTTCTTTTCAACCCCTTCATTTTTGTAGGGCGGTCTCCGCCACAGAAACCAAGACCGAACACGGGAAGCCAGCCCAATCTCTAGACCGTTTCCTACATGTGCGCGGGAACCAATCGCTTCTCACGTTCGGGTACACACAATCCAATCACTATAAAATTCCGAGGGCTCGATCGCCAATCGCTGGTTTCCAGATGATGCACGCGAGCCAATCGCTGTTCATTTCTGGACGCGCGCGAGCAGACCGCTAGTCCGTTTCAGGCGTGCACAAATCAGTAGCTGAGCACGTAAGTGCGCACGTGAGCCGAATCGCTAGTGAAGGCGACACCACCCGGAATAATCAAAGCCCGTGCACTAGAATGCTGCACCCGAATCGCAGTGCGATCGAGCGAAGACAGAGATTGAATACAAGTGCTGCGTCTGCGTTCGGCTGGGAATCGTGTCCAACGAAGGCGTAGAGGGACGCTTGGCGTCTGGCTCAGGAACAGTCGCCGAGTTGGCGGCATCTGTAGTGTGATGACGTAATGGGGAGTTAGAAGAGGACGTTCGCAGGCCGTGACCATTTTAGGTTGCGTAGAATCGGTGCCAATGTGGGTCAGCAACTAGGGGCTGGTGACCCATATAGTGGTACCAAGCCCGTGACCGCCGTTTGTTCTTACGACGGCCACGATACGTGTCCCGCACTCTTCGTACCTATTGTACGTACGACGAGCTCAGAGAAGCTCGTCGTAAACGATCAGCACTGGCCAAAACACGCTGCGCGTCCTGTGTCTTCGAACACAGAGTACGCAAAGTGCACGCCTGGGATTAGGTGTGCACTTTGCTTTGTGGAAGGGCCGTGTCGTGCGTCTGTTAAACTAGAAAGGGCTCCTTGCGGTCTAATAACAGCCGTAAGTGGTGTATCTTTGATTTTTTTTTTAAGCAGAAGTTTCATTCTGTTAGAATGATTTCTGCTTGTAGAATTAAAGTTAGGTATTTAAGGGCAGGTCCGGTCGAAAATGAAACCAAAATAAGTGACTGATCTCATCTTAGTGGCTCGAAACATGACCACAGCCGAAATACTACGTCGAAGTGAAGCCGCGTACTCCACTAAAACCGATTTTGAAGATACGACCAGCTGTGACGTCACTTCGCGGTGGAGTTGCGGTGGATTGGTTGTACCGCGTACCGCAGCGGCACGATGACGTCACGTCACGGTCATACGGCTGATGCTGAGTGTTGCCATCCCTCTAGCAGATAGTTTCGGTTTTGCCGTAGGCGCCCCAAACCAAGCATTGAGCCGTGGTATTTATAAAACTACACACCATATCGACAAAAAAAATTATACCTTGGAATTCAGGGACGCTGCCTTAGCTGAAAACAATTGTAATCCCAATTTCAAAAATATTGAACGGAGCTGCCCTTTAAAAGTACGTGGACAACTTCTCGCTCTTTAAACGTGGCAGACACGCAAAGACGTACTGAGGAACTCGCCAACGGCAGTACCAAAAGCGGATGTTTCGTGGCACTTTATCGACGGCATGTCTGTCAAACTAGAACATTGTCGCATTCACTTAAGATATAGGCACGGTTTGATCATATCTAATAAACTAGGAGACGCACAGAATTTGTTGGGATTGAGCTGGGCACGTGGTGTGCGTGTGTGTCTGATGTCACGTGACGTAATGACGTCACGTGACTTTGTCACGACACGCCTCGTCATAGTGTCACACCCTTTCGCCAAAGTCTAATAGGCAAATGAACTTTATGAGGTTGTATTGCACACCAACTCGCTGTTTAGTAACCAGCCCGCATTTGCCCGCGTTTGGGGCGACGCCTCTGCGTTTGGGACGAAGCATCTGCGCATGCGCGGTGCTGACAGCAGCGCCACGACCGCAGTGCTGTGACATCAGAGAGTTAAGCTGGCTTGTACGTGCCAGTCGATTGTAACGTGTTGTGTTTCTCGTGAAACCCAGCCCTGTTAGAAGTTGTGTGTTAAAACCCTTCAATCCCCTTTCTGGTGGTCCAGAGTGGAGCTGGCCTCCCAGCGAAGGTCCAGGAAGTGTGCGGTCAGGTGAACACGGTCGACTCCGCGGCCCAAGACCTGTCTGCCGAACACATCTCCATGGGGGCCGCCCTCTTCGAGCTCTACATGGCCCTTCAGGAGTTTGTGCGCTTCAGGGAACACCTGCCACGCGAGTGAGTGGGAAAGGAATCCAGCTGTCGAGGCACGGCTGTGAGGCCACTTCACGGGAAAAAAACACCAAAAATCAAAGTGTGGGTTTTAGGCTTTAGTTTGGTTTGTTTGCTTTTCTTGGTTTTTATGAGGTTTACATCTTAACTTTAGGCAAGTCAGAATGTGCGGATTACCCGTCACAAAAAAAGATCTCTTTTTGTTTTATTAAGCGGTGTGACTACACAGTCAAAATAAAATACACCCTTCGCAGAAGTCCCGAAGGCCGGGCGCGGAGCTCGCAACGAATGATGGGAACGTCCTGTATGCTCTTCCTTGGCTCTGCAGCAGCATGTAGAACATGTAACATAAGAGAGTGAATGACAGAGGAAGAGAGGTAGCGCAGTGGTTCGCCTGTCAACGCCCCCTCGCCTGCGTAATTTCCTTCTCTAAGGTCACCTCCTTCGTCCACTGAAGCAGCCGGTTCAGTACAGGTTGTTCCCGGCATTCCCTTTGGCGCCGCAGATGGTGCTGTGTGCTTTACTAAAATGTACGTTCGGTAACGAAAAAAAAATCACAACTGCAGTTCGAAAAAAAAGCGCAAATTGACATTTTGTTTTTTTTTCTTTTTGTTTTCCAGGGACTGGGACCAGTTGTCGATCCAGAACTTCCACTTGTGGTTTGCGGACTCCGTGCAAGGGTGGTTTGCCGTGGCAAAAGTCAAGGCTCGACAACGGATACGGAAAGCCCTGGAGTTGGACAGGGTACGATGATTTGCTCGTACCTTTTTTTTATTATACCTACATCACTAACGACGTATTCCTTGCATGACTTCTTATTGACTTTTCATCTATGCAATCATAACTTCAATATTGATTGTCGCTTCCGGCGATTTGGTCTTCCCGTGGAGCTCGCTAATCGTGAATCATTTTCACTTCTGCTACGATTGTACAGAAATATAAGCAAGAGCTTAAAAGTTATTTTTGGGAATTAACAAAATTGCTCAGGAGACAGTTTGACTTTTAGAAGTATTCTCATCTTGACGAAGAAGTGCTTACTTAAAAATTGCTTTTAGATTGCCGTTCGAGTACTGGACAGGCTTTAGTTTCTAACACTAAAAAGATAGGGGTGCGCACTTCTCATTTGAACACTTTTTTTTTTAAATGATGACAATTTTATGGCGACTGCTTTCACTCCGTGTTTAAGCGATTTCGGTAGGCATTAAATTGGAGCAGGCGTCATAATAAGAGGTATAATTATAGACCTCTTATATCTTAATTAAATGTTTAGTTAATTTCTTTGTGAGTTATGTTGCTTTTGCAGTTTTAAAGTAAGTCTTTATTAAAATCTAGATCAATTGAAACCAATTTTCGATTACGCGAGGGACTTTCGGATATGTTCAGTCACTTTAGGGTGCTTGGTCCCCCGATTCCGAAACTGGACGCGAAACGAGTACCAGAAGCCTCGCCCTCAGTAAAACACCGAAGAGTGACATACTCGTTTCTGGCACCTCATCGTTATCTCAGAGGCGTATCTTTGATGGATGCGCCAACGGCACGTTGCGGAAATAATGGAGTTTCAGCAGAGCGTTCCGATGCCTCCGATAACGATGTGATGCATGGTAAAGACGTTGGAAGAATATAGAATATAAAACACGGTCGATAGCCCAAACGATCGGTACCTCGGATCGGGAGCTCGAAGGGATCGTTTTTTATGAAACGGATTTTAAAGAACTGTGTTTGCAGACGATTCAGACGATCGGTGCTGGTCGCGCCCCTGGCGACGAAAATGCGCAATGGCTTCATAAAGTGGGTAAAGAGGGGGCATGTTTCTTGGAGGGAGGAGTGTTTGGTAATTTCACAGGACTGAAGGGAAAATATTTCCGCAATTCAAAAATAACTTGAAGCCAAATTGGTGGAACTAACCATATTTTGTCTCGTCTTGCCAAAATGGGAGCGCTAAACGTGGCGGCGGCGTCCCCACCGTGACTGAACAATTCAACAGAGCAGACGATCTTAGCGGCAATCATGGCGCTAGGACACTTTAGCGATGAGTTCGAATTGATTTTACTCGGCGAGAGAAACTGAGAAGTCTTTTCATTTGACTTGGCTACCCTAAAAAGGAGGAGATCGTTGACGGCGAGACTGGGTCGTTCGACCTCGCGTCGGAAGATGAAGTGGATGTGGTACTCCAACTTCGCTTCCACAAAGCCGGTGTAGCTCATCCTCACTCGGCGCTGCAAATCCCGGACGCCCTAACCACTAACGGCTGGGTCGTCGAGCAGAGTTTGAACTCGTGTCGTCGGCGCCTTCATCAAAATGGCAGAGTGACGCTTGAACAGCACTGATACAAACGAACAATATGATTCTAAGAAAGCGTTGGTGTCTTGTTCACGGTTTGTTTGTGTTCTGTTTTATTTACCGTGAGTTCGACTTGATTCTCTCGCCGCCACCATGACATTTCTTGTCATGCTCAACTACGAATGCTTTCATTCATGTTTGAAGCTTCGGCAAGCCCCTTCCCACAGCGACCCGTTCTATAAACGAGTCGAGGCGCTACTGATGTCAGCCGCTTTGACCGCACAATCACAGCTCACGGTTCGGGCACTGGACTACAATAAGGGAGCAGTGACCTCGCGCATGCGCAGTCCGTACCCGAGAGCCGATTGTATCGTATCGTTTGTGCAAAAACTGTTCGCTAAATAACTCTAATATCTGGTACCATTATCGGGGTCATCGAAACGATCTTCTAAAACTCTCTAATGACGAGGTACCCGAAACGAGCGCATTATACTCTTCAACGCTTCATTGAAGGCCAGAACTTCGGCGCCTTTCCAGCCTCAAGGTTTGGAATCGGGCGGAAGTAGCGAGATAACGGATCTATACATCCCTTATCGCGCACTCAAACATCTCGCACATGTCAAAGCCAACGTCCTTTTCGCGATTTTTTTAAAGATTGATTTAACCGCTAGTTTATGCTGAAATTGCAACGTGACCCATGAAGCCATAAGTCAAAAGGTTAATTTAGAGATATTGGACTATTAGTCCACGGCTATTCCTCATCGAATGACCAGCGAAATCGATTGACACGCAGTGCAGACAACATCCATGTGACGCCCTGTTTCTCGAAAATCTGTCTGAATTATGAACAAACTGCATGAATAATTTTCCAGTTCCTTCTTGACGCCGCACTGCACAGATGTGTAGAATTAAAGCAGTAGTACTGGTGTGGAGATTCAACGTGAATTTGTCGATATGTAATTGATATTGAAAAGTAGAAATAATTCATCTTAGTTTCATATTTGTTCAAATATAATGAACGAATTTAGAGCTGCAGTTACTAAGATTATATTCTAGTTACTTAACATTTCCGAAAATAACGTTCTGACGTTTGACACTAGGGAGTTTTAGTAGTGCGTTCCGATACCTTCCATAATACCTGATAGCTATACGATGTACGCGTTAAGGCTTCGCGCGGCGCAGTATCAGGTATCAGCTATCGTTATCGAAGTTATCGGGACGGTCTGTTAAAACTCCCTACTATCTGCATTGTAATACCTGCCTGACGCTTTATATAATGCGCAACGTTCTCCGCTGATCCCGGTTCCGGGAACAAAATTTATCGTGTGTTTCATTGTTTGCTTTAGCCCATTCCGTCAACCTCAATGACTGGTCGTCCGTATGTTCTGCGGCGAAGCAGACCTTTAGGTCTTGCTCATGAATGATGCGTCTGTATTCTCTGGTAAATGAGGTATTTCAGAAGGCCACACATAGTGTGAAATATAGAGTTAATTAGGATGATTATTTGTCAATATTACTTAGTTACCAGCACTCTTATCATTTGCATTACGCTTGGTTTGTTGCTTGCTATGTGTTTCAATCGATGTTGTGGTGGTGCTACTGTTTTAAATGGATAATTTATGAATTATGACCGTTACAGGAATCTCACGCAACCTGTTATGGTGCATCTTAGCAACGTTAAATTATGGCAAAAACATTTAGGCGTAAGAAAAAAGCTAATTTAAACGCGTAAAGGTTTGTACATATTGTTGTTCGTTGTGCCTGCAACAATTATCGAACCTTTGTTGGCGGAAGGAAAGTTTCCCTATTCGAGGAAACTAACGTGCACGCGTTACATTGCCAAGAAATTCGAACGAGATTTAAGATTGCATTTTGCGCGGTCAAATTTGAGTTTCTTTGAAGATATTGAAAATTAATTGACGCTTGTAAATAGCGTTGTATGTACAGTGTGATTAGGGAACGAATGTCGAGAAGTTTTTGCTGTTTTTCTACATGACTTGCTAACATGTGAAATTCAAAACACTTTCATATGAGGTCTACACAAAACGCTAAAGTTGCTAAATAAATCGTGATTAATACTGTAACTTATATTGTGCAATGTACCATATTCCGCCTTAATAATTAACACGACCCACTGAAAGTTGGATTTAAAAAATCTAGAAGTATCCGTATTGACAGTAAAAACATTGAGCAGAACAAATGATGCGGCGTAAGCCACTAATCACAATTTGAATTATATGTTCTCGTAGTTCTGGGCACAAAACACCTTTTGTATTTGCAAATGGCAGCTTCTTTATGGCATCAGGCCTAAGATTCCAGGATCAGTCAAGCTAAGCTCAAGGAGTTAAAGTGTTGATTAAGGCACTTGTGTTTGAGCATGTGACCAGTTGTGTTATGCGACTCGTTGCGTTCCACTATGACGCGTTTCGCGAACTCCGGTTTCCATAGCAACCCTCTCGTATCAAACGTCTCCAACGGTCTTCACGCTGTTGGTTACGCTCAAACGAAAATGTCTGAACCGGCCTTAAATCTTCTAGGGAATCGTTAGATCTATCTGACGCTTTTAAGAATGAGACCTTGAAGTTATTCCTACGAACAAAAGAAACTTTGGGATTTAGTTTGATATTTATATATATTATGTCCACTATAGTTTTTTGTTTCATTGCAATAGTTGATAGCTGCTACAAGTTGACCCTTGCTCGTCTTTTTTGTCTAACCCCTCATGCTTCCGCAGAAGGTGAGTCGCTTACGTTTGCTGTCGCTGTGCTGCCATCTTGCTGATTCCGCCGCTGTGTGGCTGCCTAATCTCTTGCATCCACTTGCTTCCGCTGAGAGAGGCATTACTTGGAGAGCTTGAAAGCGAAGCCGTGCTTTCCGTTTGACGCATGCGTTGCGTGCCGCTTGAACTCACAGTTCACAGTGCGGCCTATGTGTGTACACTCTTCAACAGTGCTGAATGCACACTCCACAGTGCAGAGTATAATATAAAATGACAAACACGTGCAAGTCAGTCCTCTCAGCTTTTGCGGGTTGCTGAATTCTGCTTGCAATGCTGTTTGCGCGCATAGCTTGCTGTTGAACCCCGTAAATACCTAACCGGTGTCCGAGACGAGCAGTCTACTCTATACAAACTACGGTCACGGAGAGCTTAAAAACGCAGGGCGTGGTCAGTGCCGAGAATCTTATTATAGCTCTACGGCCAATCAGGTTGCGGCATAGGCGGACACGAGTACCCAAGAGCCAATCACGAAGCAAGTAGCGTTAGCATAACAAGCCACGTACGCCCTGTACGTTTCTTAAGCTGGCAGTGACTGTAACTACATTGACAAAGTTATAGACTGTTTCTTAGTATACTATCCGAAGTCTATCGGAGGGAGGAAGACATCGACCACCATATTTACCCCGCTTCCTAACAAACATTGTGGTTTGTAATAACACTATTGTTAGCGATTCCGGATGACTGAATATAGAATATACGTTTTCACACACACACAAACACACGCACAGAAAAAAGGTGTATTCTTTTCATCATAAGGGTATATATATCTATCAGTACGAAAAAGTCTCAATCGTGCAGGGCCGAGACTAATGAAAGTCAGTTCACCGCCTCCTCTTTCTTTCGTATAACGTCGTCAAACCACGACGGCGCAGAGACATCGATTGGGCGCCCAGCGTTCGCCGAAGCACTGATTGACGGCGAGTTGCAGCCGAACGCTCACGCACCGGTCATGTCCAAGCTGTGTCCGTGCCCGGTCGTAGTATGGCGACGTCATTAGTCGCGTGCACAGGCCTTGCTTGCCTAGATCTTTATCTTATAAACTGTTATAATTGCTCTTAACTGGACTAAATGTACCTACTGTAATGTCCCGTGTCATCGCCCACCCCACTTTTTGGGCAGATGTCGATTAAAAAACAAAACAAGAAAGCATCGAGTGATCGCCCATTTGTACAAATACACCAACGCGGAACATTCATCCTCACCAAGTGTCGCGCCGCGGGCCGTACGGTTGAAGAAAATCCGCGACAAAGTAAAACGAAGGGGAAAAGGCGCTTCATCTTGTTTACTCGTATCCTCCCCTATTTCCGCGACCCCGTCGTCTTCTTTTCGAACATTCGTGCGAAAGAAAGCCGACAGAGGTAACAGGATTAAGTTTTGTTTTGCTTAGAAAAGAGGAAGTTCGTTCGAACAAAAAACAAATCGGAGAGATAACACAAGCAGTAACCCATCCAGAGACCGCGAGGTCAGCGAACGCTTCATGTTTTGGAATGTAACCGCAGAATGTAAGTTCAGAGATGCTTTCTTTTTTGCCATAACTGTAAGTGAATCCGAAGAGTACATCTCCATCGAAATGAGGTCAACTTGAACTCGTTCCTTCTCCCAGAACGTCGCGACCGCAATTGGTGAGGTCGTGTCGGTTGGTGAAGCCGTGAGACGCTTTTGGACGCTTGTGAAGCGTCCAATTTCGAGCTCCGTGTTATCGTGGTGCCTTCCGCGCCACGCAGCAACGCCGTCGCCTCAGTTCGCGTTGATGGTACACGGCGCACGGGCGCACGCGGGTGCGCAGGAAACAAGCAAGTTGCACAAGAGCCTGCTCCTTGTGATTGACAAGGCGTCCGACTTGGCCCGACGCCGAACTATTTGCCAACGCGATCGCCGGCTTTCCCGCTTTCCCAGCTTCAAACTTCGTCGCGTCCTTCGACCGCTCGCTCGCCCGCTGGTTGTGCCTCGTTAACTATCTCTCATTTTTGTTTGAATTATTTTTGACTCTATTTATTACCAAACATGGCTCACCCCACTTTTTTATACGAATTTCAAGTGGCAGGTGGTGGGCGACGACTTGGGATATTACTTACGTAAAAGAATAGATGGGTACGTTTGTTGCTTTTGCTTACTTTCTCTATTCAAACAACATTTCTAGTGATTGAGCTAGTAATGCTTTTACTAGTAACGCTTAGCATAAACAGCCTATTTTGCTGCAATGGAGGTGGTATATACTACGACAACTCATTGTTTTAATCAATACAGCTCTCCCCAAAAACAAAAGCTGTGGTTATTCACATGCCCAAATCCCGTTTGTTAAGGAGCATAGCATCTGCCCATGCCCTGTTCAACAGCCTCGATGTGACGTCAGAGATGGGCTGTAGAAATGAGCTTTTCATTATAAAATCTTCAACGCACTGCAATGCTGCCGCGTTCTTTGCAAAATAAATCCGCCTGCAAAACGACTAAAAAAAAAACAACCGGTGAGTTGGTTATTCAAAGCCGGCTATTCTTGGGGGTGCTAACCGGAAGCAATCCGTTCACGTTTGCCTCCCACCCCGCTGCAAGCACGCTTTTTCCTTGCTGCCCCTTTCACCCATGCTTTCTCTTCCTCCCTTCCTCCCTCCCCTTGGACCGCAGATGCCTGCAGGTTATTTTCAGACTAGAAAGAAGGTACTGTTCCCGTAGACGTTTATGCGTGTAACTGCTCTGCCCGGACCGCCTCTCTGACTGGTGTGTTCTTTTGGCGTCGATATTCGGCTTCCGCGTGTGCGAGGGCCTGTGGAAGATCGTCAAATTGCGTCACAGGAGCGAGCGTCTCAGATCGTTGCGACGCTGGCGGGTGGTCTTAGGAGCGCCGGCGCGGCAAACGAAAGGTTCCAGAAGTGACTTACGTCGTAGCCTGCTGACTCGTGACGATACCGTACAAAAATATGAACCATTAAAACAATCGTCTTCTGGATGCTACCATGATTTTCTGCTGGGCTTTTGTTGAATGCAATCTGAACAGGCGCAGTAGCTCGCTTCTGCGGTATATTAGACGCTGTGCACGCGTCCGCGGCTCAGTGACTCAGCATTTCTTACCGAAGTGGTAGGCGCTGGAAAGGTTTGTTGTTTTAAAACGTGGCATGTTCATTGCGGTACTCAGTGTCTGCGCAAAGAACACAAACGACAGGGACCTCTTACCTTTCCTTGCAAGCAATTAAACGGCCAGCAAGTTGCCCAAAACGCGTCTCTTCGGTAGCTAAGAGGAAGCGCGAACAGAGTGAGATATTCATCACGGGTGCGTCCAAGCTGCACCTTGCACGTGGCTCGTCTTTTGTGGGCATACAACATCTCAGCCATGAGTTGTACGCTTATTGTAACGCATCTGGTATTTCTTAATCGTCACAAACCAACATACCCTTCGAGGAGTTTCCTCCATGGATCTTTCTCGAAAATGCACCATTTGACATCTTAGGTTGAGACGAAGTACCTGATTCCGTCTCTACCGTGCCTACCCAGTCCCTCGATTGGCGGGCTCCAGAGTTGGCTATTTGCAATTCCAAACAAGGCGATGCCACCCAGCGCAAAAGACGTGAATGAAAGAAGCATGGAACTAGCTCCAATTCAAGTGCGCGGCAAAATCTTGCGCGGCCTTGCGACCGAAATGTAAGACCGAGGAAATGGGACGAAATGCACGCCAGTGGATCTGCGAATAGCCCAGCACGTGTTTGTCGTCTTTCGCGTCCGCCACCGAACGCGTCGGTGCTTCTATGAACCACCAAGGTGTCGCAACCATCCGAGGTGTAAATATATGCTGACATCACTGATCGAAAATTGAGCGGAAAGAAGAAAGATGTTTTCGGCCACACCTGTCAGAGATGTGCTCCGTGCACTGTAGTGTAACTGCCTGGCCGTCTGCATGGGTCGAACTGTCCTTGTGGCTTATTCGGTGAACGTCTGGGGATCTTAATGTCTTTGCACCTTGCTTGGATACGTCGTAGTATATTTTGGTGCAAGTGCTTCTTCTTTTGTGGCTAGCAGGTTGAATGCGGGAATCACAGAGAGAGAGCACGGAAAACAGGGACGTCGACGTGTTTTTTAGGTGGAATTGGTTGGTGCTTGATGTGGTATCTGTTTGCTGTCTCTGTGAACGGTGTGTAATGGTCGAAGGTTCGACTTTGGTAATGCAAAAACTGGCGGCAAATGACAAGGTTTTTTTATTTTAATTTCACCTAAATTATCGAGCCAATTGCGGTATCATTTTGGGCGATTGGCCGTTATGTTTCTACTATTAACCGCGGTTTTGAAAACAAGAAGAATGTCTTCTGGACACAACCCCATTTCCCTTCGATATAAATGTTTTTTTTTTTGGCATACATAGAAAACTATTATTTTACAAGCACGTTGTTGTATACGTCATGACGTGTAAATCGGAATAAAGCACCTACAATTACGCTGAAACTGCAGCCCTCTTTCCGCTGGGCCGAGTTTTAGCCGTCAGCTTTGTTGGCACTTTTAGCTTTTCAAGTTACTTGAGACACTGTCCAATAACCCTCCTCGAAATACTATTTAAAAAGTATGAGGTTAGAGTCTGTTTCGTTGTTTTGATATTAAGGGACAAATGGTCAAAATCTACAAAAGTCATTTGCCAAAAGTCAACCGATTGACATGCATTGAGCGCACTGATTCTTGGACTGATAGAATCACAGAATCCGAGGTGCACACGTTGTTGTGAGTCAATGTTCTCAGCACAGGGAGCTGTTCGAATGCAACGGTGGTGGTCGGTTTACCGAAATCATGTTGTCATTGTCTGTGTCACTCGGATGACGGAGTATTCCAGCACCCGTGGTAGTATGAGGCGGTAAAGTGGTTTTTCTTAAAGCCACGGATGCCATTTTATTTTTTGCGGGATTGCAAATCTTTGATGACTACTGGATACGTAGCTTTAAGTGGAAACCACTCTACTCCTCATGGTGAAGAGCACGTTATGTGTTTGCTTCGTAAATAGCATTGTAATGTCGAATGCCGTTTTAGAAGAGGTGGTGGAACACCGGGTGCACAAGTTGTCTGTTTGGCAGCACTGGGTTAATGGTGTAGGCCATGCTGTTTGAAAGCTATATCTCTAACTCCGACCTTTTGTCGTTGCGCACGTACAGATCAAGTTTGTCGACTCGTTCGTGCAACACAGCACTTCTGCGGTAGACACCACGACGTGTTTTGTTCAGGTGAGTGACGATAAATGAATCACAATCGTATTAATATCTCCGCTCATTTTCATTGGCGTCTATATTCTGCATATGTAATCTCAGATAGGTACAGTTACTGCCCCAATAAACTAAGAGCCATAGTGAATAAGTAATATCTGATTTTGTCCAATATACCAATGCGAATATGTTCAATCATAGAACAACATCTATGCGCCTTATACAATTGATGCAAGTTTTGATATGTTTATGATACCATTACATTTTTTTTTCAATACGAAAGAATGAAAGCAACAGCTTTTATGCAGTCGTTGATTGAGAATAACGTGTTTTTTGTTTGGCGTGGTCAACCTTTATCTCTATCAGAATATGTTTCTCACTACGAGAATGTTGTGTTAATTATGTTGGTGCGACATGAGTGAACTGTTACGCTTTTTAAGAATTATGCTAGACACATAATATCAGAACGTACTGATTGCAGTAATTGATTGATGTATTAATTCTTAGACTGCTTTAGTTAAAACAAACTATCTGTCTATTCTGCCTCCGTAGATCAAGGAGTTCTGGAGGCAGCTAGCGTGGCCGGATCTTCAAGGCTCTTACCCATTTGTCTTCAAGATATTAGAGGTAATTTACAGGCTTTCTCACTTCAAAGCCAACCAGGATGCTTGACGAAGTGCTTGGTTCTCGTAGGCCGTTTGCGACGGCGCCATGTTCTACGCCAACCTGTGCCATCAGAAGCTGCTCAACGCCGGCTACTACGACGAAGAAGGACAGTTCGACGTCTCGGAGGAGGTACGATTCCCTCAACGCTCCTTCAGCATCGGCCGCGCTCTGACTTAAAGTGAAGCGAACCCTACGTGGCGCGTCAGAGAAACTCCTAGCTTGTCACAACCTTGGCAATCCTTATGGTCTAACCTAGGCTTAATACGGGTTTACTCCAAGGCTTAGTGGCAAAGTAGTTTTCTTTGGCGTTCGTTGAAACCTGCGAGTTTCCTTCCCCGTAGAACACATAGGCAGCCAATCACGTCGAACATTAAGATCACAGCGAATAACGAAGTTGATAATATGACTAGATCTACAAAGTACAATATGCGCAGGGGCAATAAGCTGGTGAAACGTCATAGTCATTGTCACCCCCACCTCAAAAAAAAAAAAGGACGCGTTTTAGCAACGCGGTTTGTTTAGCCGTTTTGTCCGTAGCTTACTGTCCGTAGCCTTTGTGTGCCTTTCTCCGGACACCCAAGGTGTGCATCGTGATCAACAACATGGAGCACGTGCGGCGTGCCCTGCGTCCCCTGCACGAGGAACTAGACCTGGACCACATCGTGGGTGCCATCGAGGTCTCGGAAGGGGACCGGCAGGCCGACAAGTGCAGGGCCGCCTTCCAGGGGCTGCTGCACGGTGCCGAAGAGGACGTCGTCCACAAGATACTCACAATCATCGCGGGACTTTCGGAAAAGGTAATGGATCAAGTGGCATACTCGTCATCTATCTGGAGTGGTGCGGAAGCACTCGAAATCCGACCTACAGAGGTGTCTTCTGCCGTGCAGAAAACCCTTTTCCGGTGTTCTTCTCTTCGTTTCCTCTCACGCTCTTCTGCCCAGTCTCTCCCGGAAAGAGCGTGTCTCCGGTGTTGTTCTGAATTACTCCTCACAGAAAGGAGAAGGATTTTTTTTGTCTGGTCTTGGAAAGGCGTCATCCTTGAAGTTGACTTCCTTGCTTTTGACACTCTTAAAACTGGTTCAGACCGACTGCGTAACGACCGCATGCGATTGCTTAGTGACGAGGTGGTCACCGGTGGCAACCGAGATCCGCAAGACGCGCTCGTATTGCGTTACGAGATCAACGAGTCGTAACGAATTGGTCACATTCGGACGAGAAGATCTGAACCATTTCTAAGTGACCATTAAAGGAAATTTGGGGGAGATGAAATGAATGATCTTTCAGTGCGGCGTCAGTTCTTTTGTGTTTCGCTGCTCCCGAGGGGATTTGCGGCACCTTTCTGCTCGGTATTGGGTAAATCCGGAAAAGCATATTATCTCGCGTCAAAAAATAATAATTTCTTTGTTTGTTTCGTTAAAAGGCTTTCAGCACTAGGTTCAGCCAAACTTTTACATTGTTTGGGTTTGAATTTTTATATACAAATACTACAGCACTCCGTAGTACAGGTGTAATGGGAATATCTTGTCACCACATTTAATTGCCTCGCCTAAAAACATACACAGGCTGGTTTTCCCTCGAAAATGGAAAATAATGTAAAGAAGGAACACTGGAAATAAAGACATGGTTTCTGCAGAACAAAGCTATCGACCGCAGCGGACGTCAGCTTACGAGTCGTAATGTGACAACTAGAAATAAATTACCAGAACTGTACTGATTACCTTTTGAAATAATAATTTTAGTTGGCACGTTCCAATTACACGTGCGTTGCCCGTCGGGAAAGTGTATAATCATAGGAGGTGTTAGAATTCAGACAACGAATGTCGTGAGCAGACGATGTACCGAAACTAAACGCAACAAAGAATGGCGGAGGTTATACCCGGAAATGACGCTGGCCCTCTGCAGTGGGCGCGGGTAAAGAGTCATTGTGAACAGATGAGGACCACGTGGTCATAGAAAAGGAGAAAAGCGCGCCGTACTCTGCTATCTCTCTCTCTCTCTCTCTCTCTTCAAGCACGCAAACTTCGGCGCTCATTTTTGTTTGTTTGTTAGTTTCGGTATGGTGCACGCTGCACAGATTAACTTCGCCAGAAAATAGCGCGGAGAAGGATCTAGTTCGTTGAATTCTAGAAACTGCTATTGCATATGTTTACGACATGCTGCACATTTCTAATTAAAATGTGCCAACTGAAGGGAATATTTCAACATGTAATTAAGTTGTTAATTATCCCTTCACACTCTCTACGCGACGTCCGGTGCGGTGGATAACGTTATTCCGAAGTAATATATTCATTTATCCCCAGTGCCACCTGTAAAAACAAAAATCACTGTTAGAAGAAGGCACCTTGTATATTTGCGTGCTATGTTCATAAGAGGCGAACATGAGAGTATGCTCAGTCGAGGAGGAAAAGGGAATGGGAGTCTGACAAAAACACTCCATGCAAACACCAGCTCGAGTAAAACCAAGTACTGATTCCTGTTTCATGATTTATTGAGATACGAAAATGTCTATACTTGTTCAGCAAAAGGGAAAATATTGTCATATTATCCTATTCACTACACCGACGAAGGGTTTGACCAGTAAGCACCAAGGAATGCCTCACATTCAGGTTGGCGGCCAAATATTGGTTGAATAGCGTTGCACCCTCCCTCGTTTTGAGGAATTGAGTTCTGTTGACCTGAATATCAGAACGCGGATTTTTCGAAGCAAGGTATATTGTATAGAGGGTATTAACAAATAATTTTTTGTGATTTGTTTTTCTTCTAAACTTCTTAATGGGTATTATTGTGCTCTTCCAGATGCGTCCGGAAATAAAGAAGTTCCTTTCCACTTGGCGTGGGCTCCAGAGAGGCTTGACGCTGACAGTGTGAGTATACACCATGTGTAAAACATCCGCAAATGATCAGTTTCTTTGCAAATAAATAAACAGATATGTCCAACACATCGTTTGCTTTCATAGACAGCTCTTAGCGTTTTATTTGTTTCTACGGGTAGAGACCAACGCACTGTGTACAAACAAGTCAGCGTTTGCCCAGAGCGGGCACTCTGCGTGCAGGAAGACCAGACTCGCGTGAAACGAAGCATGCATGTGCGCCCGCGGGAGCACCGCTACCGCAGCGGCGTGATATTACAGCCGCGCGTTTGTATACCTGCATGCACTGGCGTCACAAGGGGGGCCGGGGAGGGGGGGGGGTGGACCGCCCCGGGTGTTGCTGACCCTCGTGACGCCACTGCCTGCATGTTCCCTGTCCAGTGATTATTGGTTATAGACCCTTGCAGTTAAAAGCAAAGCAGCAGACAAACAAATCTAGAGCTTCTTTCAGGATCAGCTTGTGCAGTATATTAGATGATATCAACACATTTTACTGCCATTGTACTTAAAATCGTTCCAATTTAAAACAGCGCCAATATCGATACTCGGAAAATTAAAAGCTTGCTAGAGGCTTCATTTCGATCCGTTCCTTCGCGAAAATAAATATTCTAGCTGTATTTTAAAATATTCTAAATTTTGTATCCTATCTAGTGTTAAGGCGGTGTTATATAGAGCGCTTCCGTTCATCTGTTACATTATGTTCTGCGTCGTATATTCTTCAAACACGGGGAAAGGTTAAACTCTGCGAGCACGTTTATGCGAGCGGGGGCTTAAATTCTTTATTTAACGCTACTTGTGCATATTTGCCAGCCTGAAATATCAAAAATTTGCGAAGAACTATCGAGATGTGGTTTTTGTAATTAACGACGGCCCGGTCGTATGTCTTATAAAGCCGAATCGAAATCTTTTGAATCAGTGCCTGTATTTAGTTCCTCATGGTTTCGTATGTTTTTTCTCTTTCTCTTTCGGATCTGGCCGGGCACCGTATATTTCATTGCATTGATGTTAGGAAAACACGATTAATTATATTTCTAGGCTGCGAATGGTTGTCGGGCAGCTTTTGTCCCGCTTGTCTAATCTCCCGCTTGTCTGATTTTTTTTTATGAGCACAGTATAATTTCGAAGTCCCAGTTTGGTTTTAGAAAGCACAAGTCAACAGAACTTGCCTTACTTGAAGAGAAAGTGTTTAATTTAAGAAATCTCGAAAACGGAAATGAGTACGCGGGATTTATGTACTAAGGCTTTTAGCTTTCTAAAAAGGATTCGATGTTGAAAGAATTAGAACCTTAAGGACTTAGTGGACAAGCTTTATTTCTTCTTCAATCCTTCCTTGGAAACCGCAAACAATACGTGTGTTGTAATACTTTTAATTTCACCATATAACCTGTATTATCGGGCGTACTTCACCCAGATCAGTATTTTAGGAGCTTTAATTTTTAATGGTTATGTCAACGGTATTTTAAATACTCACCAGACCACTAAATTTATTATATATGCAGACGATACAACCTTTTATTTTTTGTAGCTGACGAAGCACTTACACTTATATCCAAGCTAACACAGTATTACATAAATTAGACGCATGGACACAGTAGTGACGATTTAAAATAAATACCACTGAAACCAAGCAATGATATGCAGTGCCGAAAAATAAAGTTTAACCTTCGTTAGGTAGTATATGTACAGATTCAGTCAATATTGAATTGGTTGATTCTTTGAAAACTCTTGAAGTTCTCACGAACTATGTCTTTGGATGACCACACTGAGTATTTAAACAATAAATTAGCAAGGATTCTAGGTCTCTATATGTAGGAACTGCCATGTACTTCCAAAGTCAGTCGAAGTATTACTATATAAAGTTTTATTTATTTCTCATTTAAATTATGTGATCTGGTTTGGGGTACTACCACGGCAACATAACTTGAGATAATGACACACTTCTAAAACGAATGGAACGTAAAATTGCTAATGTTCCTTTTTACTCGCATACTAGCTGAAACGCTGTTTAGAGTGTATAAAATAATAAGCATCTATAACACATATAATTAAAGGCTTTCTATAATATATAAAAATTAACTGCTCAATGATAATACGTACACGCCAGAATTGGTTGCTTTAAACCAACGTGTTTCCGAATATAAATTTCGTAACCACGAATACTGGAATGTAGCCAGCTGTCGCCTAAATCTTGAAAAAGAAATGTTATCTTATAGGTTACCCAAACTGCCTTAATACTTTTCACTCGAATGATTTTACCTTAGATAAAATAATGATAAATGAATTACGTGATTTGATGTATAATTTTATTTTTGTCTGATTAATGTTTTAAGTTCTGTATCTTGCGTATTCGCTGCTGTGGAACGGCACCGGGGGCCGAGAGCTTGTCAAGCTGCTTTGTGCAGCTTTTTTTCTGTCTCCCTCCATTAAAAATGGGAAATAAAGATTATTATTATTATTATTATTATTATTATTATTATTATTATTATTATTATTATTATTATTATTATTATTATGATGATGATGATGATGATGATGATGACGATGACATCATCATCATCATCATCAAGAAGTCCCCAGGAATCGAAGCTCCTTTTTACTGCTCTGCGAGTTTTCACTCGTAATCGCTTTCAATCGGAACATCCGGCGCCAACGAGCTTTTTGTGACTCGGACGATTCCTCTGCACCGTTGCGGGCACCGACTTTGCTCAAGATCGGGTCCCCAGCGTCTTCACTGACAGCATTCCACCGGGTAGGCCTAAGTGACTTTGCGTCTTCGCCCGGCTCGGCTCCTAGAACGCCCGTTGTGCGCGAGCTTGCCTGGCACGACGATCTCCACGGTGAGCAAAGCATCTCGCGCCAGCCTGCCCAACACATCAGGGTGACGCACGTGACACGGGAGTACAGCACTTCACATCTTGCCCTTCTGCGCGCGTGCTATGTCTTCTCCACTCAAGTGCGCTCAATGCCACGAGAAGATTGTGAACGATGGTCGGCACATGTCCTGCGCCGAGTGCAGAACATCGTATCATCTCGGGAAGCTTTGCTCCGGTATTGCGGAAACTACATTCAAGACCATGGGTGTCGGAAAACGGGAGGTCTGGCGCTGCCGTGTGTGCCGACAACAACATAGCGGGAATGAGTCTCGAAGTGAAGCCAGCCCGTCACAATGCGCGTCTCCTGGTGGTACGGATCATCTTCGGTCGCTGGAAGCTAAGCTGGAGTGTCTCACCTTGCTGAAGGCCAATGTTGACACCCTCCTCGACTTACCAACTCAGATGAATCAACTCCTGACATTGAAGCCGGTAGTCGAGAGCCTGAAATCCGCAGTAACGGAGGTTCAGAAGGCCGTAGACTTTCTGTCAGCAAGGTACGACTCTCTGCTGTCTACAGCCACGACCAACTCAACTGCGATAACAGAGCTCCGCGAGGAAACCACATTGCTAAGAACCGTGGTAACAGAGCAGTCTCAGACCATCGAGCACCTGAAGGAAGAGCTGAACGATAATGACCAGTACAGTCGTCTCTCAAACCTTGAGATACATGGACTCCCTCATGCCCCAAGTGAAAACTTAGTCTCCGTTGTGGGCGAGTTGGCCGGCAAGCTAGGCCTCGAAAGCTTTCAGCCAAGGGACATACTGACGGTGCATCGTCTGCCATCTCGGCGCGACGGCCCTCCAGTTATCTTGGTTAGATTAGCTTCAGTGTCGCTAAGAGAACAGTGGCTCGCCGCACGAGGTAAGCTGAGGACTCTGGCGGCAGAGGGTTCGTTGCCCAAACTCTTCCTCAACGAGAACCTAACGCGAAAGAACAGGGAACTCTTTTGGATGGTACGGGAAAAAGCAAGAAGCAAGCAGTACCAATTCACTTGGGTGAAAAATGGGAAGCTATTTGCAAAAAAGACAGGAACCTCGTCACTGGTTCGCATCCACCGGTTGGCCGACCTGGAATTGATTGTCTAACTCTTTTTTTTTTTGCTAAAAGGCTTAAAAATAACAGTGGATAACAACCGCGTCGAATAATGGAAGTACAATTTCGTCAATGTTCAGATTTTTCTTCATTTCAACGTTTCTCGGAATCAGCTAGTGATAGTACTCTTGGCTTCTTACATGTAAATATTAGGAGTATTCGTAAATATTGGGACCAGTTTATTATAACTGTAAACAATATGTCATCACTGTTTGACGTTTTTGTGCTAACAGAGATTAATGTTAAAGACGATTTCTGTGGTGAGTTCCGGATACAGGGATATAAATCATTTTTTCTTACACGGCCGATTGGACGAGGAGGAGGAATTGCGATATTTGTTAAGGACTTGTGGTGTACTGAAACACTTGATGTAGAGTTTTGCCATTGCGAGTGTTTGTCTATGAGGCTATGGAATGATAAGTGGTCCTTGATTTTATTAGCTTTTTACAGACCTCCCTCAGTTAATCCTTTAAGATTTTTAGAAGAACTAAAGAATACACTTGGCAATTTTCAGTCTGTCGACATCTGTTTAGTAGGTGATTTCAATATTGATACGCTTCAACATGCCAAGTCTATTGTATGTGACTATCTCAATCTTTTAGCGCATTTTGGTCTGGAGGAACTGATTTTAGCTCCAACGCGAGAAGAACTTTTGGATAATCATCTTGTGGCCTCGTGTCTGGATCATATAAGCATACGCGCTCCGAATGTTGTTGCAAAATCGGCCGTAATAGAGCAAAAATTAGCCGACCATTACTTTGTGGCGTGTCAACTGGCATCCCAACTCACGATGAAATCAACAATAACGATAACAAAAACACTGGAAATAACTGATAGAATTAAATTTGATAATTTGGTTAAAACCTATGATTGGAATAGTTTACTCTCTATTCAAGACTTTGATGAAGTGTACAGTAGGTTTAGAGATATAATTGACTACTTCAAGGCTAAATCTAAAAAGGTTATCACTCTGAGGCGGCGTCGAAGCGAACAAGAATGGTTAACGAGTGATATTTTGTCAGCTATCCGCTATAAAGATGTCCTTTGGGCTAGATGTCGGCGATCTCCAACCAATACCAACTTGAAAAATGAATTCCGTAGTATGCGAAATCGTGTAACCGCGCTTATTCGATCAGCAAAAAGAAAATATTTTCGAGATAAATTTTTTAAAGCAAGGTCAAATATTTCAGTGACTTGGAGTTTGATAAATCAATTACGAGGCACGGGTGTAAAAAAATCGATCGATGCCTCCCTAGAGAAAGTGTTCGGTAACAATACGACAAAACTAGTAGAGGATTTCAATAAATTCTTCGCTACATTTTCTGGAGTAGCTCGTGATGATACTATGTTCACAGCAGATTTTCTTGATTCAAATGTTTCCTCGGCATTCCTTCCCGAAATGTCTGAACTTGATCTGCGCACTTCGCTTTTTAGTTTCAAAACTAACAAGGCGCCTGGTATCGATGGCATCAGTGCAAATGATCTGCGCCGAAATTATGATTCTATAAAACTTGTGCTCCTTCACATGTTAAATGGTTTCATTTCCTCCGGGATGATCCCGGTTGATTTGAAAAGTGCGCTAGTGAAGCCAGTATTTAAGGGGGAGAGCATAAAAAACTTGACAATTATCGACCAATTTCCATTTTGCCTTGTATTGTCCAAATCTTAGAAAAACATATTTTTCAAACTATGACGGCCTTTCTTGATCGCTTTAATATTCTGTCGCCCAGTCAATATGGGTTTGTCAACGGACGTGGGACACAACCACTTTTGGAAGATTTTGCAGATGACTTGCATCTAGCCTTTGAGAGGCATCAGGTTGCTTGTGCGCTTTTTATTGATGTAGCAAAGGCGTTCGATACAGTGAGTCACAAGATTTTACTAACGAAATTGCAAAACATTGGATTCCGCGGCCCATTCCTTTCTCTTCTCCGGAACTTTTTAACTGAGAGGACACAGCTAGTTTCTATAGGTAATAGTCGAAGCTCCCGAGTTACATTAAAAGCTGGGGTTCCCCAAGGTTCTGTTTTGTCACCTCTTCTTTTTAACATTTTTGTAAACGATATGTCCCATTCAGTTTCAACGTGTAAATTGTTCCAATATGCGGATGACACAGTGTTGCTTTCAAAACATCTTGATTACCCTGTAGCAATCGCTTTACTCCAAGAGGACACTTGTCAACTTCATGACTGGTTTAAGACAAATTGTCTGACGATAAATGCATCTAAAACTCAGCTTGTCTGCTTTCGTAATCCTCTAAAGATATTAACGCCCAATCATCCTATATATATGCATACCTCTCTTTGTATATCTTGTAACTGTTGTCCTATATCTTACGTAGATCAAGTTAAATATTTAGGAATTCAATTTGAAAGTGATTTGTCGTGGAATTCCCATTTGTCAAAACTTTGTAAACGACTGAGAAATGTATCCTGTTTACTGTATAATACGAGATCTTTAATACCATATTCAACGAAAAAGACAATAGCTCACGCCTTGGCATACAGTGTTTTGCGTTACGGAATAACTATTTTTGGTCACAGCCCAGGACGATGGGGTCAAAAAATTGACTCAGTCTTAAAAGGAATATTTAAAAGCATTGTTTATGGTTCCATATCGCAAACTGAAGAAGAGATCATAGAAGTCTTGGGCTTGCCATTGTTCCACTCTTTATTGGTTCAGACCGTTGTATTGAAACACTTCTGGAGTGATAATTTCAAAGTACCCCATGTCGTATCTAGATCGCTTCGACACACTGAGCGCTATGAAATGCCTTTTGTTGTGACAAAATACGGAAAAAGGATTCGAAATTTTTATGTTCCCTATATATTTAATAGCCTACCGGACGATGTTTACAATGTGGACTCACTAAGAAAACTAAAGCAAGTGCTCCGATGTAAAAGTGCAACTTTTTGACTGTGCTGTGTATGTGCATGTGCTTGTGTGACCATCATCGTTTATGTTGTGATGTATGTTGAGCTTGAAAGTTTACGTGTGTGGGGACGCTTTTTTATCACAAATTGTAGGGTCTTGTCCAACAAGCCTATTGTCTGGCTTTGACAGACCCGCCTCACTATCAAGTGAACTACATGCGTAAATAAACATTATTATTATTATTATTATTATTATTATTATTATTATTATTATTATTATTATTATTATTATTATTATTATTATTATTATTATTAACATGATGTTGGCGTATTTCTTCCTGACGTGTATTGTATAACCTCTTATTTTGAAAAAGTAGTACTAGTTTCTTTCACTAAAGTGACTAACGTTAATGTCAAGCGCCGTCACTTTACTGAAAATGCCTTTAAGCGCTTGCGTGCTGCATGCACGAAGTGCACGTGCGGTTCGGTATAGTTAGCCCCAACGTGGGTTCACGTTTACTACTCAATTCAGCCTCTAAATAATAGAATACAGGCAGTTCCCGAGAAAAAAGAAGCGTGTTATTCAGTCCGGGTAAATAAACTATGCATTGGAGAAAGCTCAAACTCCGTGAGAATGGGACGCTAGCGGTTGGGATAGAACGCTAAAGTTTGATCATGTGAATTCATCTGTATCAAAAGGTAATTGAAAAAAAAAACGAAATTTCTGGACGAGCCCCCGTGCACCTCAAAGCAAATAATTACATTGTGGGCACATGTAGCATCTATTTTATAGGAGAAAAAAACTTGTCAGCAAGAAAGAAAACGATATCCTCGTTCTTGCTCACAAATGTTTTTCATTTATGTAGATTCCACAAGTGTCTACAATGTGAGTTCATGTTTTGATAATATTAGGCTTAGGCGGACGTCTGCTCATAGCAAACTTTCGTCTTTCTCAGGTACCTTTTGATCCAGGTAACGTCGTGTTCTCAATCTTTCGCCTTCTTTCCCAACCGCCAGTGGCACGTTCTCACGGAGTTTGAGCTTTCTACGATGTGTAGTTTATTCACCCGGACCAAAAAAGAGGTTCTCTTTTCTCGGGAACTCTTTGTGCTTTAGAATACACACATCTCCGGGCCTTTCATCGGGCCTTTCACGACCGTACTCAGAAAAACCTAAGGATGTCTCAAAACTTCTCCATGCGTGAAATGTTTTATGGAAATTCACGATGACATAACACCGTATCAGTTTCGGTTGCCGTGAAAGGAGTATTTGCTTCTGGGGCATCGGGACAGGCACTTGGACCTCTAGTCGACTACCTGGACACGAACCTCAAGACGCTGTACCAGAGTCTCATGCGCGTCAACTTCTACCGGACGCTGGAGGCGGTCTGGAGGGTGGTCCTCCAAGAGCTCACTCTTACTGCCAGGAACAACCTTGGGGTGAGCATCTCAAACGTTTTACGATGTTTCTTTTTTTTTCTTTCTAAACACGATCTTCACTCTGATTTGAGGAAAGCTTTGGTGGAAGCCATGCTTTTAACTAAACACTTTCTTAGGGGTTTAAGAAATTTGAAAACTATTGTTAGCTTATCGATTGACGGGAAGAATAGCGGCTTGCTTTGTCTTCGTTACTGGTAGGTTTTCCTTGCGTTTTAATTATGGGCAAGCAGCTTCTCGCCAAGGAGTTTATTTTAAAATAAGGTTGTTCATGAGCCACTTAAATTTTTTTTGAGGTCAACCATGTTTCATTTAGGCATTTAGGTCAGCCATGTTCTAATCTATTTCAATATTGTGCACTAATCTACTCCTTTGGACAGTGTTGGGAAGTACTTTAAGTACATTGTACTTAAAGTACTACTTCAAGTAGGTTTAGGAAACTTGTACTTTACTTGAAGTACATTCTCTGAGTATGTACTTGTACTTTACTTAAAGTATTTTTTTCTGGTACTTTCCGAGGAAAGTACAATTCCCGACTTCAAAGTACATTCCCCAAATTTGGTTTTGTTAAATTTGTATCACGAAATGATGCTTTGTCAACTCCGAAGAAATACTGGGAGGGATATTCTACTCTTACCAGAAACGTGAGCAGACGACGCATCGCTCCGTTTGTTCTGGGGGCGGCTTTCCCGTAGCTTTTTGAACTCTCGCTACTTCTCGGTCGGTCAGCGCAAGCGAGGAGGTTTAAAATATTAGGAGAGCAAAATTAATCATAATGTAGCACCTGAGACTGTGGTGCGGAAAAATTAAATTTTCAAGTCGAAGTAAAAGACAACAGAGGAGAACGTCACAATGTTTTGAGACATTCTCTTTTGTCTTTTCCTTCTATTTGAAAGTTCCTTAATTTTTTCGCACCCCAATCTCAGGTGTCACATTATGATTAATTATCACCAGCTCGCTTGCACACTCACTGTTTTTTTTCATTAAGGAGAGGACACTCCTCTATGAGAGGATTGCTTGCGGAAGCTACGGGGCTGACGTCATGCTCTCTCCTAGTACATTTAACCCCCTTGGGTGCAACAATCCAGTGCAAAGGGCGCCAAATTCAGAAGAGGGACTTCTGAATTTGGCTCCATTCCTGAAAATAACTACTCTGTGGCCACTTGACTTTATCAAATATTCGCCGCTGTTTTTGAAAATAGGTCATGCACCCCTGATTACCCCTGGGCAATGCATACCAGTTAAAAAATCACTGTATAGGGGAATGAAAGGGCATCATGAAAGATTGTGTTAAAATACTTGTACTTTACTTTGAAAGTACATTGTATTTATAGTACTTTACTTCAAGTACGTTGCACCCAGTGTACTTAATACTTTACTTAAAGTACATCACGTCTCATTTACTTTGTACTTTACTTGAAGTACCTTTTAGATGTACTTTACCCAACACTGCCTTTGGAGCAACCGGTTTATGTTAAGGAACGCATTATTCAGTCTCTCAAGTCACTTAAAAACTCGGAAAGCTCAGGAGATGACTCGTTAATTTCAATCATCTTGCTTGATGATTCGTGCATCGAGCGTTCTTGTCGGCGAGTGCCGATATCTCATTGGTTGCAGAGCCATAATGAATGCTCAGGGACTTTGCAGCACCCTTCGTTTCTGGAGCCCTCAGGGACTTCGGGGCGAGCAAGCGTTCCAAAACGCGTCTTTGGTGCATCTGAACGTCAATCAAAAGGGAATCATAAAGAACTTGCAGGGAACGCATGATTACGAGGCAGCGAAGCATGCACCGTCATTGGTTGAGGTCGAGGAAACAAACCACGCGGACGCATTTGGAGGAGTAAACAAATGCACGAGGTGCACAAAGAGCTGAAAAACTTAAACGCCGTATAGTTGATTCATCGATCCCGCTTTTCTTTAAGAAATTAAATTTCGAAATCGTCCACGTGTTATTTTGACGTTTTCGACCTCGGTTAAATTCGCACCTTGACAGGTTCGCGATGTTCCTAGATCTAACCATGGTTGTATACCCAAAGCGAGATACAAATCTTCAGATTTTGGGATTGTCGCTCGGACGCAGGAGCGTGCGGGCTTCTTCCAGCGGCTCTTCTCGTCTCTGGGAGTGCTGCTGGAGTTCTTCCACGCGGAGGACAAGGGCCTCTCGCTCAAGTCCCTGCACAGCCTCCCGTACCAGGATCTAGACCGGCTGCTGAAGCTGCACAAGGCGGACACCACGGACCTCGTGGAACTCTACTGCCTGCACAGGCTCGAAGAGCAGAACCGGCAGATCCAGCAGGGAGCCAGTCCCTACGGATGGCTCACCGTGCGACTCGGCTACAACGCAGCCGCCGAGTGCCTCTGCGTGGACGGTGAGCATTGTGGCGGAGCATTGTCGTGGCTTTTTCTCTGGACCATTGGCGCACAAAATAGAGGAATACTTGAGGCGTGTAGTTCGTCGTCCTGATCGTCGTCCATCTTTTTTAGTCGGCGCTCATAATCGTTCGTCACCGTTTGCTTCTGATTCTCGCTGTTGTTTGTCGTCTGTCGTCGTTCCTTGTGATACTTCCTTACTACTTGTAGTTCATCTCGTGGTCGCTTGCCAATCGTCCTGGTCGCCGGTCATTACCGTCGTCGGTTTCCGCTGTTCTTGTCATAATCAAAAACGACAGACGACGAGCAAAAAAAAAAAAAATAGACGCTTGAGCTTTTTCGAAGACATGCCCACATTTTCCGCTGTGCTCGAGGCCCGCGGTGCGCAGGAAGATCAACCTTACGACCAGTAGGGCCAGTGGCGTCACGAGGGTCAGCGCGCCCGGGGCAGCAGCCCGCCACGATACCCCCCCCCCCTGGTCGCGCGTGGCCCGCCGCGACCCTCCCCCCCCGGCTCTCGCGTGGCCCGCCGCGACACCCCCCCCCCCCCCCCCCCCCCGCCTCTCGTGGCCCGCCGCGACACCCCCCTGAGCGCTGCACCCGATGCAGTCCGCCCCCCCCCCCCGCCCCCCCCTTGTGACGCCACTGAGTAGGGCTATGCTTTATATGTTCTGCCTTGATTCATACTAAGCAAAGCGACGAAACAGCACGAACAGCTGAGCACATTATGTTGTATAAGCAACATACCGGTATCATAAACTCGTGGAGTTTAACGACGTGAGAACCCAAAATTGAGAAATTAGAGGGGAACGGCATACACAGAGATGTGCGCATGTATCGTCCCCTTTTACAGCGATAGCTGTTATGGGCTCTACCCACAACTGATAATGACCTCCGTTGTTAAAGTTGTAGTTGTTCATGTTGTAGTTGGCGTAGTAGGGCATAGGGCGTCCGTTGTCGATGATGCGAAATCCTTGGACAATGTCGCCCGCCACCCGCGGGAATCGAACCTGGGTCCGCTGCGTGCGAAGTGGAGGTGTTACCTCAAATCTACAGACAATTACAAGCATGGCGTCCCCGCTGGTATCCCATTCAGTGCAAGCCCGTGCAGCATGCACGGGAGGTAGTGTTACTAGGCTTGCAATTACATGTGCTTTCCCTCACAAGGAGAAAAATGGCGGCGGTCTGATGCCCTTCTTGCATCAGTCTATATCTAGGGATTTTTGACGCGATGTCCACTGCACGCACTCTCTGGAAAAATACATAGAAATAGCCGATAACAAAATTCCGCCTTAGCACCGTCAATTCCAAGGGGTCCTGCCGGGAGACGCACTTTCACGCGTTCTGGAACAAAAGTGAAACGAAAGCGTTCGGAACAAAAGGGTCAGATGTCCATTTTGCTCCGAACGCTTTTGTTCACGCACCGGACGGCTTCGTGAACGCGACGCCGATGCCCAACGACTTCGCCGCGACTTGCCGCAGCTATCGCTCTGACTCTAAAGCCCCTTCATGTTTTTAAAGTAGCCCAAAGTGGGTCGATGCACGAGGTACGTGCAACGTGCAGCCCTTGGGAAGATCATGGCGACACAGCGCAGCACTGAGCTAGATTTCAGACGCCATGTTCTTCCCAGGAGTGGCACGCGGAACGTTTCTCGAGCATTTCCACAACAATGAATGGCGCCACTTTTTCCCAGTATAGATGGGCTTTATCTGACTATACTCTGGATTAACGCGGGACTGCTTTGTTTTTTTTTTCTTCCTTAATCTCTTGTTTCCAAGGTATTGAATGTTCATGAACTGGCCAATATACTTTTTTGTATCTCTATCGTCCTGGCGTTTACTTGTCCAGTTCTGCGCTGTTTTCTCGCTTGTTTTATTTTGACACCACGAAACTTTCATTTCAGAATGTCTGTTATAAAAATAGAAATGTTTTATTTTCTCTACGCAGTTATGAACGCCCGCGACCTGCAGCCCCTGGACCCGAACGGCAAGTAGCTAGCATGCTACGCTAACTGCATGTGCTCCGAATGGCCTGTGCAACCCCGCACCCTCCCCCTCCCCGTGGCTGCAGCCGCGACAGGGGACGGATCTCACGCAGGTTACAGTGACCCCTTCGTCATCCTGGAGATACTGCCCAGGCACCTATTCCCGGACTGCCCCCAGCAGAGGACGAGGGTCCAGAAGAAAACCCTCTTCCCACTGTTCGACGAGAGCTTCGAGTTGTGAGTATGCCAACTGACGCTTCCAGATCCCCAGGCGCCATAGCAGGCCTCTTGCGATAAGAGAGACCTGTGGGCCTCTTAAATTCGGCAAGTCGCTAGCCAACTTAGGGGAAGCATTCTGACATTACGGAGACGCTACTGGAGTTCGAATTTTGGTCGAGGTGAAAACGAGAGCTTTCCGTCTGCTGATTGGACGGGGGGGGTGCCTTAGCTTGCGTGTTATCGAGCAACGAGACATCTGTGACCCGTTGGCTAGTTCACAATCGGGCAGTATGTTGATGAAAATGTCTCACCAGCGCACAATTAGTGAGAAAGGTCTCGAGGCCTCCAATGTGCTTGTTCTACCACTCCTTCATCTCACCGGTGGAAGCCAGCTTGTGTAAAGGCGCTCTCCAAACAGAACATGGCACCCGCCGTGTTCGCACAATTCAAGGCATATTCCCTTAAAGTCGCTGCGCTCTCTCGTTCATTATGCATTATGTTTATTCATTAAAGGGGCGCTGATTGGATATTTATGCTCGCCGAAGTTTTTATTTAAACATGAGCTATTAGTGCCAAACTACCCGGAACACAATTTACGGCACGAAATTAGTTTTCTTTCCGCTCGAAAACAGCCGGTCGAGAATTGGCAGATTTCAGTGGCGCTCACTTCTGTTTTTATGGTCACGTGGTATTCAAACTATGTGTACTAAATATATTCCAAGTCGTGGGTTATCTAAGAAACACATTATATTTATTTGAAAAAAAAACACAAACAAGAATATGGATCCCCTTTTTTTTTGCCTCCAAAAGGCTGCAAATGTTTTGATCGCAGAAAAGCGTGTTGCACGGATCACAGTGAAGAACATGCACAGTGTACTCAACTGTTAAATATAACGCGGGAGCGGTGGCCGGAGAGACTGCATGCGTCATCTACCGGCTCACTCTGGCAGCTTTTTCCGCCGTTGTTTTCTGAAGTTACACTCCCAGCGGCAAAACAATCACCGACGCGTACCTCGGCGACAAAAAAAGAAAAAAAGAAGTCGCATTTTGTATTTGTTTTTTTGTTGTTTAAAGAAATCAGAGAAACTGCAAGATCACCTAGATATGGTAGCCCCGCATGGTAAATGCATAGGTGTGACTAAACAGAGTGGCAAAAACAACAAAACAAACAAGTAATAATTTAAAGCGTGGGGGGTAAAGAAAGAAACGAGGAAACGAGGAGGTCATGCGATAATTGTTTTGGGGGGTGGCGACAATCGCAAGAAGAGCCGCCTTATTCTCTGCCGCATCATTGATGTAATCGCTAGACAGCTCATATATCAGTTTTGACCAGCGCACTCGCGTTATATTTAACAGTTGAGCACACTTACACGTCTTTTTCAATTTGGCGACGTACCGCGGGCTGGACGACGCGATTGCAGGCGCAAGTTCGTCGTCGTTGTCTTCTGCTTCAAAAACCCAAAAAGCGGAGAGAGGAAAAAAAAATGCAGTCGGGTGTAGTCACGTGACATCAGGCCATGAGCTTCCGTGCTCGTGTTTCGGTTTCAGTTTCGAGCAGTTGATGTTTTTGGCTTTATTAAAGATATACACGACTCTGCAGCATAATATTAAGTGTGTAGTCTCCTAACACTATAATAAATCGCCTGGCAGAAAGAAAAAACAATGGGGGCGATGTCAGTTTATCTTTAAGCACACAAGAATCACGACTTTCCTCTTCGCCTCCTCGCTTTCGTCTTTTTCCCTTTTTTGTTTTCGGGAGATTGGGGACCGATAACAACAGCGGAAGCCCTGAAAAGAGCCAGCAGAGCTTGTGAGCTTCTGTCCATACCCACGTAAAGAGCACGCTCTGAACCTCTGTCCCAGGACGCAAATGAAACAAAACCCTCCCCCCGTCTAGGAAAACGTACGAAAGCGGACTGGAGTACGGTGTATGCCGTGAATTTAAAAACCAGGGGCTTTGTAATGCCTCGACAAAACAACTTGAGGTTGGCAAAACAAGCAAAGGTTGTCCAACGTGAAATCGCAGACGATCACAATCTCCGCGGCAGCGTTCGGTTCGTGGGAGATTATCAAGTTTTTTCCCGTCTGTTAGCAGACGACCTACATTTTTCTCTTGTTTCTTTTACGTCTGCGAATGACGCTTCGAAACGGACGATCCGCTTTTTTCGCTCGCGTTAGCAGACGAACCGTCTATACGAACGCTATTTTCGAGTCGCTCCGCGAGGGTAGATTGGATCTCGCTCTCGTTCTCGCAGTTACCAAGATCGGACCGCTCGTCCCTGGGCCAAAGGTCTCTTTTTCTGACAAGAGAGACCAGTGGGCCTCCCAAACTTGACAAGCCTGTAGCCAACTTAGGGAAGGGTTGTAAGGATCCGAACTTGAAGACACTTCTGAACTGTGGCAGCGTGTGTACCGGGGACAGGTGGTTCCGCGTACCTCCTCAGAAAGTTCACACGTTTTGTTGATGTCCCGTTGACGTGCATAGGTATATTTTTTATTTTCTAGAAATCTGTGGTGAACGGGGAGGGAGCTAAGGGAAACACAATAAACCTTTTAAATGGTGAAGATTTTTTTAACCCATTTAAGAGAGAGCAGTAACTAACGGTGGTTTAGAAGAGAAATTTGATGGAGCTTTAGAAACTGAGTTTGGGATAGTAAACGAATAATTAATAAGTCAAAGAATTATAACTGACTAGTGACAAAAACGCGATGAGCTTTCGCATTTTTGTCATGTGATTTGAGTTTCGGAATCGGGTGGCAAATTGAATCCGGCTGTTTGAAATCAGTGCCGCAACTTCTGTTCACAGGGATGAATAGGCAACGTAAACGTTTTCGCACCTTGTCGTTTTCTCTGTAGCGCGTCCTTGGCAGATACGCTGACGTCGCGCTGCCTAAACAACGACGAAGCGCTCGAAATTAGTAAGTCACTGTTCCACGCAGTGTTATGAACGGGAGTTCCTGTGCTCTTTCTGCAATCAGTTTTGAAATCAGTCGACAAAGACGGGAAAACTGATCAATGATTTTCTGCAAGTCCGTTGGCTTTTCGCAAACTATTGAACTCGTTTTAGCCTGTTTCGTAATTGGCGTCAGTACTGAAAAATGCAACATGACCCAATGAATAATTAAAAAGTTAAGTATATTTTGATTGACTGGTCTGTTTACTGTGTCGGTGTTTTTCTTATCTAATGTCTGCTGACCCTAATGAATGCATAATGAAAATGGCCCACTTGTCTTTAAAAACAAAAAATAGGTTCGGATTAAAATGAAACACCATATAGGTAATTTTTTTCCCGCGGGTTCAGTTCTGTTGCGCAGGAGCGTTGCCGGCAGGCTGTGGCGCTGCTGAGCTTTACCGTGATGGACCACGACATGATGACCCGGAACGACTTCGAAGGCGAGGCCTTCTTTGCCCTGGCGGCCGTGCCGGGCGTCGAGGAGAGTCCCCCGTTGCTCCCGCACAGCCCGTCGACCTGCCCCTTGTCCAGCCCAGAGAGAAAAGTGAGCGATGCACATGGCGATCATCGTCGTAACCATCATCATCATTATCCCCATCATCATCATCGACTTTCGTGCGCCGGCAAGAGATCTTTCCCTCAGCGCCGCGCTGAGTGCGCGACATCGTGATGCGCATACGTTGTCTCGGACGCGAAACGTCCGCACCGCTGGGGAAGCGGGGATTTATTCTGTAGGATGCACTGTTTAATGCAAACGAGCAGAGTGGAATTTATTCTCCCTCCTGGTGTATTTAGTTTTTATATTGCACAAAACGCCTCTTTTCAGCCGAGCGTGTTGGTAAGGTTCATTTACACACGAAAGAATAAACAGAATAAACAAAAAGGCACAGAGGATGACATCTTTTGAAAGTTGTGTTCCGTGCTCCGTCCTTTGTGTTTCTTCCTTCGCGTGTTTTCCCAGTGGTGAATGCCTAGGCATCTAAAGTCTCCCGGTTCGTTCTGGTGTTTGCAGATGAGATCCTCTGCGCCCTGGAAAGCCGCACCTGGGATAAGGAGGCCCAGGAGTTTGTTAAACAGCAAAAGAAGCGCCGATCCTGAGTCCCCTCTTCCAAACTCCCCGTGGCACCCCCAAGTCCAGCCACCTTAACGCTAAAAGCCCGCCTCCTCTCAACTGACAAGACGCTGACACATCCGTGGACAAAGCGGAGCGCCCTGAGCCTTAAGTGCCCTTTTTAGTTCCTGGTGCCCCATTCTGCACCTTAGCACGCACTGTTATCATTGGTACACAAGCCAAGATGGCCGCAGAAGATGGCGGACCAGAATGACTGTCCAGGATGGCCGCCTTAGATGCCAGCCATGATGATAGCTAAAGTGGGCGCTACCATGGAGTTCACAAGTTTTGTCATAGTAATGTCTCTAGAAAATTTACTGCTTCTTCGGCCGCAGCTTCTTCAATTTCTTCTACTGACCTGTTTGATTTGCCCAACTTTCTATATCTTAGCATTATGGGTGTATTTATCTTTTCAGGGTTGGCCGACTTGACAAATGAAGGGCCACGTTCAAAGTTTTGGGCTTGGTTAATACAACAACTGTGTGTGATCAAATTTTAGAAAGAACTACCAAGTGACAGGCATGCGGAATAGTACCAGGAACGTGGGCCATCCAATGCTTACTCAGTAAATTGTGGGTCATGGTTCCATAGGAAAACTTTCAGACTTTCTAAGGTTATGAGTTGTTTCGTTGTGTACTTTTTTTTAAATTAATTTTTCAGTTTAGGAAAGGACGAAAGAAACGACTCCATGGGGCTGTCGCTTTGTTAATATAATGTAAAGTTGTTTCTTTTCACTAGAGCATTTCGATGCTCCCATGAAGCAGGGTGTCATCCAAGCGGATTATACCGAATGGGGCTACTTTTTTCGTGTTCAGAGTGAACTATCACTTAAGCCATTCGGCGACGTCAGTGTTAAAACTGATTAATCAGTTATTGTATCCTGAAGTTTTATCTTACGCTTGGCTACACTCTGTCTGGCCAAGAGGTACGGGCCAAACGCTTTTTCATCCCAAACCACCACCTTCAAACACACATGCGCCAAACTTTTATGAGAACTCAACTTTTAGCTCTAAGTTGATCTGAAAACAAGACCAACATTGCACCCTAGTCCCCTGTGCTAGCTTTCGGTTGGCCCGCGAGGCTGCTAGTCTCGCTCATCTGTCTTTTCGCATACTTTGGCGCGCTTCGGTGGACAATCGCACGTATGTCAGCAATGTGTGGAAGATGCACTCTCCGTTTGTGGTATCTGTGTCTTGCGCAAGATCCAATCAACTAACTCGCACTCTGTTTTTAGCTCACATTAACTGTGACATTCTCTTGACAGCTTCACTGCGCGTGTTTGGCGCGTATCACATTCCCAGTACCGACATCAGGAGGTATGTGCTCATTTGTAATACCTTTATTGTTTTAATAATATTGAAATAAGAAAAAAAATAGCCCGTTAAGCAGACTGTGACCTGGCGCCCACTTGTGGAGCGGATGCGGAGGATTACATCTAGTTGATTGCAAACGCTCACAAAAAGAGACTAGCTTTAAGGTACCTTGATTTCCTCTTCTACTTACTTCATAGCCATAGACTTTATTCAAAACTCGGTGTGATCTGCTAAATTTGTTGATTCTGATTTAGGTGCAGTCTGCCTCTAATTATAGTATAAAAATTATTGTTTTTGGAAGTCACTGTTCTATATAGTTTATATCTTTCAAAGCTTCGATCCTGAAAATCAGCCGCATGTACTCGGTGTGTCATTGCACTTGTGACGTTGAGCATTGAGCGCCTGTACAATAACTCCCATATACGTCATGCAAGTACTTTTCAGTGTCGTACACCATAGCAGCAACAACATAAAGTAAATTATTTGTACTGATGGCTAAAGAAACCCCTTCAAAACGAAGCAACAGGTGTCCTTCGGACCTGACCCTTGACCATAGGCCATTCTTGACCGCAGTTGGAGCTGCCAAGACGAAAAATTATCGCATGAACTGCACTCTCTCGGTTAATTAGACAGCTGACTGTCGGGCCTGTTGAAAGATGACATAGTAGCAAAGAAAGGCAGATTATACCGCTTATCCACGGTCACTCTTTTTACGGGACGAATGACGGTTTTGTCTACAGGGATTCTTGAGATATGCGGTTAGAGTTGGCGCAATTGCGACGAGTGCTTCTCTCGTTGTGCGGGTTGGGAGATTTATAAAAAGATGATGTGAAAGGGAAGACCACACTAAGGCTCATATACGTACTAAAAGGTAACGCGATTCATTTTTCAGAATATTCCTCTTGACCTGCGTCTTCGCTCAAGAATGGCGGCATGCAGCCGCGGCAGAGGAGACGCCGGTCACTCACGGTGTCACATGAACGCATGTGACACCTTGTTTGGACGGCGCCTTTTGATCAAATATGGCTGCGTGAAGTTAAGAGGGAGGACGAGGAAGGTGCCAGCCAATCACGGCGTCACATGAACGCATGTGACGCTCTTGGCTGGTCGGCGTCTTTGTTCAAAAATGGCGGCCCGGGGAACAGCCGAAGAGAGCAAAGCGCTGGCCATTCACAGCGTCACATGAATGCACTTGACGCATTGGTCGGCGCCTTTGCTCAAAAATGGCTGCGAGCAGCTGAGTGGGATAGAGGCTGGAAGGAGGGCAAACTACGCGAACAGTGAAGAATCGCGTTACTATTTCGTATTGAGGGCTTTAGGCCAAACGACTCAGCCATCTTCCTCGAAGTCGATTTCCTGAAGAATTAGAAGAGAAACATGGAGATACCGACCACGGTAGTGTGTAGGAACGCAACAACCCGTCCTCGGACGTTTTCAGCCACGCCGACACGGTCCGGATGCCAGGGACCTTAGCGTTGACGTCACACCACTTGACTATTGCGCTTCAGCAGCGGTGTACATAATTCTTCGAGATATCAGCAGTGTGCAGCGTTGACCTTGAACGATGTCTCCGCGGCTGACTTCATTATATATACTTACAATTATAAACTATAGCGTTTCTGTAGAACACGCGTCTGGGTAACCTTCGAGGTGCAATCTGCGCAATGAGATGTACCCAATCTCACTCTTTGAGATCTTCATTCATCCATTTCTTGTGGTCTCTGCACTTTCTACCAGTAAATAACCTTCCATATTAAAAAAAAAGAATCCAGACCTTTAGATTGGTTTTTATTTCTTAAATGATATTTTGGTTTTTTGACTGCGACTTTCTAGACTTTATCCTCCTTTTCACCAGGAACTTAGATTGTCGTGAGGCAACTAAAACGCAGTCCGAATGATTTTGTTTTTTCAACTTGCAGAGTGGCAGTCTGATTTGATAAAGTAGTATGTTTCAACTTAGCCTCTACGGCGTTAAGGCGATACTTAACTTATTAGTACTCAATCTTGACTTACTAACTACTACTCTGTCGCAGTGTCGAATGAGTCTATGATTGACATGGCCTTCTTAACGAGACTCTGCTTCCCCAACATGTATTCACGAGTACTGGGATTTCCGCCTGAGCTCCAAGCTTTTCTATTTCCGTATTCTGATAGGACGCCGGTTCAGCCATCAAAAAAGAAATATGTACTACTGTCAACTTGGACGAACTTCCCGGCCATTGTCCCAGTTCTACTCAGCGTTACTAGATCAGCTCATTTATAGTGCTGCCCATACACGCTGGTTTCATGTGTGATACCCCACCCCAAAGGCTCGCCTTCTTCGTTCGAAACGCCACAAATTTCAAGGTGGCTGTTAGGGTAACTACAGTGTACTCTATAGAACACACATGCCTTAGAGCACAGTGTATAAATGCCGCCATCGCGTCTCCAATGGTGAAGCGACGTCAGTCGCTTCACCATTGGAGACGCAGATGGGCGACGCCGCCAGTTTTGAAAATTGAATCACAGATCTAGGTGGTGCCTCGGACGACCACGATAGTGACCTTGGGCGCGGGGGGGGGGGTTCGTTTTTTCCTGGGAGTTTCGCAACTGAGTTGATCTAGTAGCGTTGGTACCACTGGAAACGTTTTTGCCACTTGTGACGACATACGAGAACGCTCTCTAGGCGACTTACTCCCTGTCAGCCGGACGGTGTCGGTCAGCCTCACACAAGCGGATTGTCGCACCTGGGTCAGGGGCACCAACACAAATGCCTTCACGAGGGTAGATATGTACACTCCCCGAGAAAGTGAATAGAGGATCGTTTGCACGAAGAGCGCTCCAGGAAAATACACTGTTGAACCGTGAGGAGGAGATCACGATAATAAGGCTTGCATATCTATTGTTTAAAGAAAATAGAGCAGTTTGATGCTTTAGACCTATGTCACGGATAAAAAGAACACGCTTTTCATTCAGGCTCGTCAAATTTTGAGGCGCTGGAGAAAACTAGCCTTCTGCGTTAAGTTCTTATTTCAAACTTTTTTTGTTCGTTTTCGGCCCATTGAAAAATTGCGGTGGCTTAGCTCGGCTATGCCAGGATATACGTAGCGTGAGCTTATGCGCACAAAATGAGAAGGCGCTATCAAGCGGCTCCGGTGCAGCGTCAGACTTGGCTACTGCGCAACGGAGGCGGACAGCTGGGCACGCGGCGGCGCCAGTGCGTCTGCCGCGGCTATGACGTCACTCCTCTGGACATGCTGGCAGACCGCGCTCCCGTGCACGCCAGCTGTGCGCCGTGTGACGTCACTTCTCCTCGCGCTTGCGCAGCACGGAGCACGGCTCATTATGCGAGCCACGCGAAACGGCTCAACCTTGGCCAGTGTACCTCACGCTACAAACGCATGCGGAAAGCGCCTCAGCACGCACCTCGTATCACTGCGCCGCAGTATTCTTCTGCAGCAAAAAGGCCGTCTGCTTTTTCGCCGTCACCATGGCAACGAACTTCGAATGACCTTTTCGGACGTCGCGTGTATCACTGCGATGCGTCTTAACCTCTCCCCTCCCCCCCCCCCCCGCGGCCTGCGTTCACGCCGCTTCGCGGCGACAGTCTGCGGCTGCTCTTTACAAAGCTATTAAACTTTGTCTAGCAAACGGCGTTCGTTGCCATGGTGGCAGCGATGAAAGCAGACGGTCTTTATGCTGCGGAAGAGCACTGAGGCGCAGCGATCCGAGGTGCGTGTTGAGGCCCTCCCGCAAGCTTCTTCAGTTGGCGAACAAAAAGAGTTCGAAATATGGACTTAACGCAGAAGGCTGGTTTTCTCCAGCGGCTCATAATTTGACAAGCCTTACACGAAAAGCATGATTTTAGACCGGAGTTTCGAGATATTTTTTTTGTTACAACAGCATGGCTCTAAAGTAGCAATGTGTCGAAAATTGTACCTATAAGACACTTGTGAAACACCACGGAAGTTATTTCACGAGCATATTTGTGTTTAGCCTGCTGCCTAGAGTATGATCTGGTCGCACTAAGCAACCTGCTAAGTTTGGTTTGAAGTTAGGGATGTTTTAGATATGTCTGGCAGAGCTGCACCTTATGGAATCCTGTTTAATAGCAGCCTATCTTATCTTTTTTTATATCTTGGGAGATACGTCCACGTGATTCTTCCAGCTCACCAATTCTTAGCGACATGTGCTGCGTTCTTTTCTAATTTTTAATGTTTCTGTTCCAGAGTAGTTATTTTTAGTCCGAGATGCGGATAACTTACGAATGCGATGTACGCCGTTAGTGTTAGGCAAGGTGACGACCGCTGCGTAAACATGGAAATCCGTCGCGATGTCTAGGAACAGTGATCCGACAATGGACAAAGGAATTAGTTCGCTTGAATCATTTATTGGTGGAGTCTTACCTTGAATATTTTTACTTCATGACCTAGAGCAGTTGCGACCACTGTACTAATAAGTCACGGAAGCATATTATACCTTGGTATTCGTCGCCTATCCTGAAGGGATGTTGGGTTACCTAAATGAAAAACCGAGAGGAGGCTTAAACATGTTAAACAAATTCAAAACTCGGCGTTTTTTTTTTTTTCTGGTGATACTTTTCGTGTTTACGATCCTAAGAAAGTCCTGCGCCAGAAACATAGCTATGCACATCCTTCTTATCCGAAGGGACGTCTCCTGTCCCGCCTTTCGTGTACATATGTACCAACAAGACATTGACCGATGGGGTACGGCAAGCGGTCGCTACTCACAAAGTCTCATTTGGCCAATTTCTTCGACTGGCGCCATTGTATTCCTTGACAATGATGAGATGACTTGGATGCGAACATGTAACAGTCGTTTATCTGACGCGATGCTGTGTCATTGCATTCCTGAGTCTCGAGCCTTGCTCGTTCTCGCTTGTGTGGCAAAAGCTGTCATCACTGCTGTTGTCGTTGCTGTTGATTACACTCTGAATGTCATATCAAAGTTGGCGAATCTTTAACCCCGAAAAAAATATATTTATGGAGCTAGTATATATGTGTATGTGTATTGTGACTACACCTGTTGGAACACTTTACGTGGTTCCTGTTTCAAAGACGACATATCCTGTTATAATATTGACGAGGTAGGAAAGTCAGCCTAGTGAATTTTCTTATGAGTAAAATAAAAGCGACTATGGCGTGAACTGGGCAGATATCAGTCACAATTGTAAAGTTGTTTCACCAATTTACATATATACTAGCGTGTCGTTTATTGTTACCTAATATGCGTGTTTTATAATATATCCTGAACAAAAACCGTATCTAGTCTGATCCGGTCTCACCAAGACATATCATAGCTCTCAACTTTAAGATGACGTGTTTGCAAACCACGCGAACACTCCAAGAATGAGATCAGACACTAAGCTCCAATGTTTAGTTTTTTCCGATTTTCAGCCAGTAAACTTCGAAGGGTTGCCCAGTTTCTCGTGTTTTAGATTACTTTAAGATTAAGTCGCGTTAGGTGAGCGATAAAAAGGCTGCAATCGCCTAGGTACAAAATAACTCATCAAAGCCGCTTCTTTCAAAGTACTATATACTGGTTGGTTTTCGTGGACCACTGCACCAGCGCGCGTGCCTGGAATATTGATGCTTCGACCAACAGCAGATTAAAAGTGTTTATTTTATCGCCGTTAAAGATGGCATATTTTGCAGTTAACTGCAGCTCTCTAATATTGTAAGGGCTGGGTTGTTTCCCGTAAGATTGTTAGGGCTAGGTTATTTCCCGTAAACCTGTAAGGCTGATTCGAATTCCATGTTTTATTGTTGTGAGTAATGCACCCTCATCAGTTTATTATATTCGTGAGTTCCCTATAAGAGCACTCTTTGGCTCGGAGCTAGCTAGACTACCAGTACTCTTACTCTAGCGCGCTCATAAACCAAGGATTGCCTTACCGCCGTTGTCATGGTGTTATTATAATCATTGTAATAATTGTAATTAACTTTTGATGATATTTGATTGTGCCGGTACTTTCCTGTTCTGCTCATGAACTGGTCGACCAGAGTCAATGTCAGAGCCCTTAAAAACTCGGCTTTTTGAAGATGTAGTTGAGATGTTCATGATGAGATATTGATATGGATACTTATTATATAAGAAGGTTAACAGAGCAGGGCTGTTGCATTACAGCCGTGGAATATTTTCGAGTTCGCGGAGTGCACGTGGCGGTAACGGCAGTGGTGACAGCGCCCAGTGTGTTTTTTGCATCGTTGTGATTGCTGGAAGAGTCGAGGTCCTAGTACAGCGGATTGTACTTATCACTCAGAGCCCAGCTTCTGTTTTTCTTCCTACACTGTGCCGTCTTTACGTGATCGTTCCTCGTGGACTGTGCCGCTCTCGACGATGACTAGCATGTAGATGTCGTCAGATATGTCACCTCCTGCCAAACGTCCTGCCTTAACAAAGAAATCTTTCTTAACAAAGACTCACCCTCAAAGAAACCCATCGTCAGAGCCTCTTTGAGCTCTGAAGTCAAGATGATGCGCATTTCACCGAATTTTCGCACGTACATACTCACTCGAAACTCTCACACGCGGACACCCAAAATGTATGCATGAACCATTCCCTTCAAAGGACAACTCCTGGGAGCTGCCCTTGAGACACGTGGAATGCAAACTAATATGGTTGGCATTCGGGCCAATATGAGCTCGCTTGGTGGAATAGTATTTCTGTTTCTGACTGTTTCGCGCGTACGACGATTAATACATTCTCACGGGATATTTCTGTGCTTAACGAGTTCACATGGTTTTTATCTGTGTTTTAGATAAACAATTTCAGAAAGCTCCAACTTCGAGTTTTTGTGTGTTATTTAAATATTGTACAGGTTTCTGTTCTTTCTGCCGTGAGGAAAATATTTAATAAAGCCTTTTCTGGTTACCTTATTGCTTGAGCAATCGGTGGTAGCATGCAGTGAGCTGCCAATTTTCACATTAAGTTTCTTTATTATGTCCAATTTTCAAGCACCATTTTGACTATAGGGCAGTTTTACTTTACATGCTGGCTTCACACACTCACTGGAGCCAAAGCAATGCCAGTTTATAAACCCGTTTTTTAATCGTCTTCAATTAAATGTTTCAAGACATGTATGCTTCTTACTACGAAAGATCTGCAATCTTGTGTGTGTTGGCCTGGTTTGAACGTTCTTTTTTACTGCAGCTTGCTGTCCGATACCCTTGTTATCTTCGTTTGTTCTGGTGGGGCTTAGAGACGTTGGCTTCGAATGACCAATATTGAACTCTGCTAGGCTTTGTGAGGGAGACCTTCGCGGTCACGGGAGTTTGTTGAAACGTGTCCTGCACAATTTTGTCGCTGGCGCTGATTCCCCAAAAACGACAGTGTTGCGTGTGTACCTCTCCTTGCCCCGAAAGCACTTATTTATTTTACTATGACCCCTTTTATGGTGCTGGATAATGTGATTGTTGCCACCCGTCTTTATAAGGAGCATTATGTGTCATATTATATACATGCTATTATATATATATATAAATACATAATATATATATATATACACCCGGTTTATCAAACTGTAATAAAGGCACCTCTTGAAATACCCCGTGTGTTTGACTGATTAGTTATGCAGTGTTC